>CM053027.1:213386414-213688605 GCA_028564925.1 Lithobates sylvaticus | reverse complement strand
GCCAGATGAGGGAATGGAAAAGGAAGCAGCCGGCTCCCCTTCCCAATGGCAGCTACACAATTTGGGAGTGGAGGAAGCCAGCCTCCTGCCCCAACGGTTAACCAGAGCGGAGGATGTGGAGTCCCCAGCAGAAGTGCGGGCAACAGGGCAGAGTGCTACCCACCTCTGTCCAGCACCAGCAACAGCTGCGGAGCTCCAGGGAGCTGGGGCAGTCGGCCTCTCTCCCAACAGTTAGCTGGAGGAGATGATGTAGGGAAGCTCCTACACCCACCTGAACTGCTGGCAACGGAACAGAGCGCTGCTGGCCTCTGCCCGCAACTAAAACAGGACAGATTCCCTGTAAAGGTGGATGGGAATGCAGTCTCCACCAGTATAACCCAGGGATGCTGGGCGGTCGGCCCAGATCCCCAACAGCAGGATGGAGTGAGCCCAGTCACCCTGTCTTCTCTCCAGCGGCTGAAAAGACTCCAGGGAGAAGGGCCAGTCCAGGCCTCTCCCCAGCGGCAGATATGTTCTTTGAGAGAGGCAGAGGTTGGCTGGGTGAGTGCTCTGTTTGGAACAATTTGTTTGGGGTACTGTGTGGGTACAGGCATTAGAGGACTGGAACCACTGACTAACTTCGGAGTCAACCCGTCTGGGGTCTCCTCCTGTGTTAGTCTCCTGCCGAAAGGGGAGAAATGTGACAGACCTGGCTGGGACACAGGCTGTTGGAGGGGACTGAACGCGAGCCTATTACCTTGGGATTATGGGCCCTGGCATTTGGGGGAACAGTGCTCTTTGAGCTGCAAGCCTGGGACCCCTGAGCTGGTGGTACTTGGATTCAGGTCCATGCTGGCCCCCCAATACACATAGAATCTGTATGTGTATTTGGCATATTAGCAAGAGACGCTAATGTCATGACTCATGAACTCCAGCCACCTGTCTGTTGTGTTAATTGATTATAGTCTGGCTTGTAAGAGTGTTTCACCTATTGTTGTATGTGCCAATTAATCCTGCAATTGAATGATGGAGCCCAGTGTTGATTGAGATAATTAGCTCATGCTAATTAGGTTAGGCTTGAGTCATCTGTCAACTGTATATAAGTGTGACATGTCCAATAAAGATTCATTCCTGATGTACCCTACACTGGTGTTGTCTGGTGACTGGGTAAGCTAAGGGGGTCTTGGATTGTGTGGTACCGGACAGAGGAAGCAGTTACGGCGGACATCTTGGGTACGAGGTCCGTCACACTATGTTTAAGTTTTTTATCATTCCTAAATACCAGAGCCTGTCCTGCATAATCCCCCGCATTCGCCACAGGGGGAATTGATGGGTCCTTTGATCTACTGCTTCTGCCTGTGTGGGTGAGCCGGTCTTCTTATTTACAATCAAATGTAAACGTATTGTTATAATATTATATTTTTTGCTCTGTTTTTGTTTTATTGTATATAAACTTACCATCTACTTTATAGACCATTCTCCTGAAGAAACGGTTTGCCGCAAAACCGGTAGAGGAATTTCTTCACACCTCTCCTCAACACAAATCTTAAGGGGAAACCCGATAGAAGTTGTTTTGTTGTGGTGTATTTGATTTTAACTACTTAACTGTATATGTGTATATATTTTTTGTTGTCATTAAACTTTTGTATATTTTTCTATTACCTATGAATTGTGATTTACTACCCAGTACCGAGATAGTCGATATACCCCAAACTAATCCTGCAGGTCTGGACACATAGGGTACAGCATTAGCAACTGTCCCAGTGATCCTAGAACCTTCTTGTTTTCACAACATGAAGTAAGTAAGCCACAACAAAAGCATTGTCTGGGTATTGTTGATTTTACTTATAAAATCATTTTTCTTTGGAGGAGCATTTACATATACTGTAAAAAATATACAAAGGGAGTTTTATACTGACTAGATAGTTGTGACCATATTTTTTATAATTCCTTTGGCTCAGTCTATCACATTCCACAATACTGACTTCATTACCTTTTTATTTTCATTATAGATTTTGCAATAAAAATAATAAAAGCAAAAGGAAACAACATGTGGTTGGGAAGGTAGTAAAGTAGAGACTAAAAAAATTATGTGGTTGAATTATTCATGCAACTAAATGTATTAAAAAAGTTTGAACTCCTTTGGAGTCTCTAAAAAAATATCCACTAACCCAAATAAAATTCTTCACATCTTAATTGACTACAAACCATTTGCGAATGCTGGGAAATCAGTGTAAATCATTATTTCATTTTTATGTGCACCTACTACTGCAATTAACTAAGTTATAATTGTTTGCACTCTAGCAAAAAAAAAGAAAAAATAATTTCTAGCATGTAAGCGTGGATTATTAGCCGAAGAATAGTGAGAAACTTTCCAAAATCAGTGGCCTATAGGTATTTTCTCAAAATACTTAATTGCATCATAGAATTGCAATTTCAGAAAGAGTTGGATTCCTGGATAAGATTTGTAATACCTACTTGCAAACATCAATAAATAAAGGCATATCAGAAAACACTGTTCCCCTTGTGATCGTCAGCACCCCAACTCATGGCCAAGCACTTGGCGTCTCACCCAGCCAACATGCATTGACTTCCGCCTTGTCCCTTCCGGACAGGGTCTGACGTTATCTCCGGTACTATGCGGTGCGCCCTAACGTAAATCACCCTGTAGCAGGCTCGCTAAAAGAGAAAACTATAACCTGCAGTGCTGATCCGCATTGCCCAGGCATATTTCACTGTTGACATCAATTAAAAACAGGCATGTGAAAAAAATAATTGCAGCCAGGAGCAATTAAGAAATATGCCTTGTAAAAAAAAAAAAACTGCACTTAATTATTCAAGATACACTGCATTTTTCTACATACATGACATTCAGTAGGGGTTCCAGTGCCTACAAGCCCTACACGAATCTTTCCCTGTGCAATTTGTCATAAGCACTCTCTATGCTTTCCCTATTACAGATAAAGCACATTGTCTGTCTATATGGCTACATTAAGATAATAAACCTTCTGACTTTACAACTCCTTTAATGTTGCAGCATTTTCTTGTGAGTACAGACCAGCATGATGACATGACAAAGAGAATGGGTTCTAAAAGCCTAAGCTCAAAAGAAGTGGGTGAAATAAAGCTGGCCTTCATTCAACCCAGATTATTGTTGGCACATAATGGCTTGAAGAATTACAAGGGAAGACAACTGATGGCGAGTATCCCAGAGAGAGCTTTTTTTTTAATCTTACATGTTATGGGTTATTTATTTTCTTTATAAAGTAAACTAGATAGCAGCTTTAAATTGACTTGAATGACAAAATCCCATCCCATCAGATGTAAATAGGGGTGTTGCCAGGCTTGTAAAATAGCTGGGGAAGCCATGGGCTACCTTAGGAGATCAATGAAACAGCATGCATAGTGGTATGTGGCAAGTGGTGGGTGTGACTACATTGCAGTAACAGTGTAAGGGGATTAAATAGCATGGTTAAAGAGGAAGTAAAGCCTTGCTGTTTAATTGTAACTACAGGTGAGCCTATAATAAGGCTTACCTGTAGGTACTGTAAATATCTCCTAAACTTGCACCGTTTAGGAGATATTTATTATATACACCACCGCCAACGGCGCATGCACACTGAAGGAACAGCCGATGGTGCAGGTTTTTCAGGGCCCTGCGCCGTTACCGGTGGCACCCGTACGCATGCGCCAGAGCCCGCAAACCCAGAGGATACTCTGGGGAAAATGTGAGCCGTCTCAGTGGTGTGTGGGTGCCTCTGCAACAGCTTCGTTCTAAGGTAAGTATTTCATAATGAGCTAGTATGGGATGCATACTAGCTCATTATGCCTTTATCTTACAGGGTTTTTTTTATTTATTTTTTATTAGGGTTTACAACCTTTTTTAAATAGAACCCAAGCCTACATGCTATGTATGCACACATATGCTATAGGCCGAAAATTTTGAAAATGTGGTTTATTACTGTGCCACTAGTGACAGCCTCATAGACACATAGCATAATATAAAAAAAAAAAAATGCAAAGGGAAGACACAGACCCAAAGGTCAAAAGAGTGCTGCTCACCCCTAAAGGATAGCAAAATGGAACAATCCCCCACGTTGGGGTTTTTAGGCAGCGTACAATGAAAAAGTCAGAGTTGATATGTAAAAAAGTTTTAGAGTTTATTTAATAAAAAAATGACAATTAGATTAGAACATGAGCTCCAGTGGGAAAAATGGTATATATATATATATAAAAGAACATGGATATACATTGGGCAGACTAAAGTTCACATAACAACAGTAAATACAAAATCTGTCGTATAAATGAGAAAATATCCCTGACGCGTTTTAACCCAATACGAGGGTCTTCAGAGGGAAAGAGGTCTGCTAGACAAAAAGGAATACAATGTCAATGTTAGTGGCAACAATACAGTTTGCAAGGTAGAAAGGCTCCGAAGTTGGGAGCAAAAAATGCCAAAAAATCATAGAATTTATATTTACCACAGTGCTGTATATCCTGAAGATAAAAAATATATGATATTCCCACGTGGAGAGTTTTTAAGAAGGAAGACACCATCCACTTTCCATAGGGTGTGCCAGAGAGACTCCACTGGAAGTCACACGGGTCCTAGGGCGCCAAATAAGCCTTACGGGAGGTCACACGCTTAGAATTCCTCTCCTTCTTCTCCCACTGCTGAAGCAGGGGTATCCAGAGGGGAGGAAAACAACCTGGGTGGGACCAGGAGATGCGCGGGCACCACCTGTGGCAAAGTCCAGAAGGTAGAGGTTGTATTAATGGTTGGTATCAGACTGGGCTAAGAACATCGCTCTATCTTTCCCCATTTAGTGTGTAGGGGGAGAAGAGCGAAGCAATATACTACAGCCTAAAGGGGACATTTCTTAAATGGGCATCTGTGTGTGGTCATTATTGCCATACAGGATAGCCATAGACCATATTGTGCAGTGAGTGTGATGTGTGGGTGAAAAGAGAGCCAAAACAAAACAAACCACAGGGAAGAAACCTAGATCACAAAAACTCAGTGAGGGGGGGGGTGGAGAAGTGGGGAGTGCGTGTGTGAGGAAGTGAGAAAAATGGTCCATGAAGGGACGGATCGGGAGGTGAGGTGAAAGTGGGTAAGGAAGGGGGGATAAGCTGTAAAAGGGGAGGAACCAGTGTTGGACAGAACTGATCAAAGTGATGAAAAGGGTGACAGTGTGTGTGTGTTGAGAAGATAGGTGGCTATGGTCATACCTGGAGGTGTAAGACACAAGGAAAGTGCCAAAAGCTGCTATCAGTGATGCAATGTCACAATAACAGGTTATGCGCTGAGAGGGAATCCCAGGTCCTGATCACAGGAGTGGTGGTTTTTCAAAAGGACCTTGGGCCGAAAGGGTGAAGATCACCTAGTCTGAAAACAGATAATGATAGTATTCTTAAGGGCAAGCAGGAAAATGAATAGAAAAAGTATCCCATTAGAGCATCGGGATGATGTCTGGAGGTGAGGGCAACAGGTATAGCCCTAGGACGGTGTCCATACATACCGCATAGGAGTCTCAGTGGGATGTGGTCCTGTTTGAATGGTGGCAGTGATGTGTACTAACTGCCAGTCATTTAAATGGGTGGGCAATCAACAATAATTGCCGGAAATTAGCCACAGGGGATGGTCAGCGGGAAGCTAACCCCATTGGTAGATAGGTACCCGCAAGTTCCTGTGTCCATCCAAGTGAATGAGGCTGCCATGTAGGCAGGCCGCGTGTGGCGTCCCCGGCGTTCCTGTCGGCCAGGAAGTGGCCCGTAACTACGTCATCCCTGACGTAAATCACGTGACGTACGCTCGTCATGCGCACCAGCGGGGCCCCGCGCGTGCGCAATGAGGAGCGCCGTCCAGGGATGTCCAGGGACGCCGCCGACGAGAGGTGCTGCCAGCGATTGGTCGCACGGGACCAGCCCAGATGCGTCAATCAGTGGGACAAGGGGAGGCGTGCGGAGGTGGAAAACGGAGCGTCTCCCCCCCCCTCGTCGGGAAGGCGTGGTGGCGTCACCTAGCAACCGGGACAAGACAGCGGGGTCAGGCAAATCCCAGGGGTGGAAGAGTGTGTTCCTTTGGTGGAAAAATTGACCAACCTGCAGCGGGAAAAATGATAAAATAATGATAATAAACTGGAAATAAAAAATAAATAAATAAAAATAATAATAAAACGTGAGAAAAAAAGGAAAAAATAAAAAAAAAAAAAAAAAAAAAAAAAACCCCATCAACACAGCCGCAGGTGAGTGAATGGAAACAACTCAAATCTAACGCAGGTAACAAGAAACCCTGACTGATTCTAGTATGTAAACATAAAGCACAAATATTTTGAAGGTCATGTTAATATAGTACATACTACAGTTTGTACAAAAATATACATAGAAGACATTCATTATATGTACAGAAATGTATACATGGAACCCTGGTTGGAGACTGTCGTTTAGCTGTATGTGGTCTGGTATGGTCTAATTGCATAATATCTCGCAAATGGGGGACATAGTATAGACAGAGTATTACAATACAGTGTCAAAAGGAGTGTTAGCAGCGTTTTCGCTGTCAGATAGACCCAGATGTTACTGGGCTGTCACAGAGAGAGAAACAGGATAGGGAAAGACAAAGCAAGAGTTGCAGGGACAGACATGTCCAAGGGAGTCAATGCATGAGTATGTGGTGTTGGAAACCTAAAGTGCGTATGCCATCGTATATGAGTAAATGGGTAGATAGCCTTATTGAGTTTTGCCAGAGACAAAGCCCTTTAGAAAAGGGGCAAAAGAGATGGACTCATTTAGGCCCTGTGCAGCTGTGGCACTGAGTCTATAGATCCATCTCTGTTCGTACTGGAGTAGTACTTTGTTCCAGTTGCCGCCCCGGTCGGGAATATGAATCCGATCTAGCGCGGCGAAAGTAACAATAGCCATTTTATAATTGTGTACGGTTACCACATGACGTCCTAGAGGCAAGTAATGGTTGCCAATCTGCATGCAGTAGATGTGCTTGGAAATGCGTCTATGAAACTCCTGCTTTGTCTTTCCTATGTAGAACGCACCACATTCGCACAACATCATATAAACAATCCCTCTAGTTTGGCAATTCACAAAATGTGATGGGTGGAAAGTTTCCCCATTGGGGAGAGGGAATGTTTTTTCACGTTTAATGTATTTGCAAAATGAACAATGGCTACAGGGAAAGGTACCCAAAGTGGAACAGTGTTTGAGCCTTTTGGACTCGTTCTTAAATTCACTTTGTACGGGTTGGTCACGTAGTGAGGTGGCCCGTCTAAAGGTTATTGCAGGGATGGCAGGGAGAAATTGGCTGACTTTCGGGTCGTCCTTTAAAATGGACCAATGCCGTAGAATGATTTTTTTGATGGTGTCATGCTGTTTAGAAAATCTCATGATGATCCTGGTTGGATCCAAACCAGGGTCATTTTTGACCTTCTTTTGTGCAAGTAGATTAGGCCGGAGTTGCGCAAGGGTACGGTTGTAAGCCTTGCGCAAGCAGGACCGGCTGTACCCGCGTGCCAGTAGTCTAGACTGGAGTTTGCCTGCCTCGATGTTGAAAAGTGTATCGTTTGAACAATTCCTGCGTAGGCGCAAATATTGGCCATAAGGGATAGACCGTTTGAGTGTTGATGGGTGAAAACTTTCCGCATGGAGGATTGTGTTTCCCGCAGTCTTTTTCCGAAATAGGGTGGTGTAGATGGAGTTTTCAGGGGAGCGACCAATCAGTACATCTAGGAAGGTCAGTTGGTTACGGTCATAGGTCATAGTGAATTTGAGATTGTGCTCATTGTGGTTAAGATGAGCAAAAAACTTTAGTAGTAGGTCCTCAGGTCCAGATTGGCGTAGGCCGGGGCGCAACATGTGCCCATGGCCACGCCCTGTACCTGGAGGAAGTGGGAATTGTTGAACATGAAAAAGTTATGATGTAAAATATAATCCAACCCATCAATGATGAAGTCATTTAGCAGATCGTCATATTTCGGGTTATGTCTTAGGGTCCTCCGTATAGCTGCTATTCCCTTGTTATGGGGAATCGAACTATAGAGTGCCTCAACGTCGATAGCCACAAAGATAGATTTAGTAGAGAGGACTGTAGTGTTAATTGTCTGTAGTAGATGTATGGTATCCTTTAAAAAGGAAGGCATACATGTGACAAAAGGTTGAAGGTATGAATCTATGACCTTGCTCAAGTTCTCTGAGATACTACCTCTGCCAGAGACGATGGGGCGCCCGGGGGGTTGGGCCGTACATTTGTGTATTTTTGGCAGACTATAAAAGGTTGCCACTTTGGGGTGTTTGGTCCTAATGAATTCGTATTCGTCCTGAGTGATAACTCCTCTACTAAATGCAGAATCGACTAGGTCGTAAAACTTACTGTAGTATGTTTGTATTTGTTTTAAAGGGATTGGTATGTACCAATCTTTATTGTCCAAGATCCTTTGGCACATCCCTACGTAATCAGAATTATCCATGACAACTACATTGCCACCCTTGTCTGAGGATTTTATCGTGATGCTAGTATTTAGGCGTAACGACTCAATAGCTTTAGATTCCTCCGTAGTTAGATTATTTGGGTGTATTTTCTTACGCGGAAGTTTGGAAATATCACGGATAGTCTGTTTGACAAAGGTGTCAATGCTAGAGCTTAAACTTAGGGGAGGGAACTTAGAGGAAGGTTTTTTAAATTTATCATTGTGACTGGATGTAGATGAGTTGGCACTGTCCAGTAGGCTGTCCAAGTCAATTTGGTCTATCAAATCGAGAGTGTTGTTCTCTTGAAAAAGTAATGTGAGGTCGCGTAGGGCTTTGAACTCCCTCATGCTGAAGGTAGACCAATCGGTAGTGTCATCAGGGATGTCAGTCTTTGCACGCAGGCTCTTGAGGAGGAGCCTGCGTGCAAAGAGTTGGAGATCCGTGATGACTTCGAAGAGGTCAAAATTTTTTTTATGGACAAAAAGTTAGCCCTCGAGAGAGGACAAGAAATTCCGCTCTGGATAAGGGGTGCGACGAGAGGTTGATCACACTGAGTGATTCGAAAGGAATCCGTGTGACAAAGGCGTCCAGGTTCCCTGTTCCCCTGTTCAGTTGGGGTAAGGGGAATCCCTGTGTTGGGTTTAAAGGGCTTGGACGTGTGGCGTTGGATTGTCCTATCGCATGCTGGTTAGTAGCTAAGGTCATGGAGCTCCCAGTTCCTGAAGCATCCGTGGATGGGATGCCACTAGAGTTGTCAGCGTTGGTAGGGACGTCTTGACTATTAGGTCTGGACTCAACATCAGTGTCAGTAGTGCCTTTTTTGTTTTCCTGTTCGGGGGAACCCCTATTGTTGCGACTGCGTTTGTATTTACCTCTTCCTTTGTGTGTTGTGTTGTCGTGCTGATTATGTTGACTAACAGTAGGGGTACCTTTTGTTTTGGGCATCTTCCTAGTGTTATTAATTGGTTGTGTAGTCCCTGTAGTTTTCTTATTGGAGTTCCATCTATATGCACGTCCTTCCTGGAAGGCTGTCTTGTCCCTCCAATATTTAAGTTCTTTTTTGTGTAGAATATTTTTATTGTGAGCCGACAAGTCACTACGTAATTGGTCCTGTAAGCCCAAATACAGAGAATGCTGCACAAACGGGCCGAGGGCCAGTTCTAGGTTATTGATCTCTGTGTCTAGAAGTAACATTTGTCTGGTATATTCCTTTTTTAAGATGCCCATCATTTGTTGTGAGCATTTTTTTAGATTGTCCTCCCATTCCAATTTGCACTCATTGCTGATCTGGTCCAAATTTGGAAAGATTTGGACCCTGAGTCCTAAAGGGTTTATATTTTCTTGACTATATCTATCAAGGGATTTTATGTGCCAGTAGAGTGCTGATTTTTGTCCGAGAATTCTAGTGAGTTTGGAGGTGAGTGTGGAGATTGTAGTTTCCACACGATCACCCTGCTCGAAATCCGATTCGTACCCCAGCATAAGGGTGGCCCATTCATCCCCCTGAAAATTACTCATCATATAAATGAAAATAATGCAAAAAAGCTGTATACCAAATATCAAAACAGATAACAAAACAGTCTATGTACCAGAGCTCATGTTTTAACTCTTTGTGTCGTAGAGGGGAAAGGGTGTTTAACCACCCAATGTATATATAGCAAAGGGAAGACACAGACCCAAAGGTCAAAAGAGTGCTGCTCACCCCTAAAGGATAGCAAGAAGGAACAATCCCCCACGTTGGGGTTTTTAGGCAGCGTACAATGAAAAAGTCAGAGTTGGTATGTAAAAAAGTTTTAAAGTTTATTCAATAAAAAAAAAATGGGACAATTGGGTTAGAACATGAGCTCCAGTGGGAAAAATGGTATATATATAAAAGAACATGGATAGACATCGGGCAGACTAAAGTTCACATAACAACAGTAAATACAAAGTCTGTCGTATAAATGAGAAGATATCCCTGACGCGTTTCAACCCAACAAGAGGGTCTTCCTCAGAGGGAAAAAGGTCTGCTAGACAAAAAGGAATACAATGTCAATGTTAGTGGCAACAATACAGTTTGCAAGGTAGAAAGGCTCTGAAGTTGGGAGCAAAAAATGCCAAAAAACCATAGGATTTATATTTACCACAATGATGTATATCCTGAAGGTAAAAAGTATGATATTCCCACGTGGAGAGTTTTTAGTAAGGAAGACACCATCCACTTTCCATAGGGTGTGCCAGAGAGACTCCACTGGAAGTCACACGGGTCCTAGCCAAATAAGCCTTACGGGAGGTCACACGCTTAGAATTCCTCTCCTTCTTCTCCCACTACTATAGCAGGGGTATCCAGAGGGGAGGAAAAACAACCTGGGTGGGACCAGGAGACACGCGGGCACCACCTGTGGCAAAGTCCAGAAGGAAGGGGTTATATTAGTTGTTGGTATCAGACTGGGCTAAAGCATCGCTCTATCATTCCCCATTTAGTGTGTAGGGGGAGAAGAGCGGAGCAGTGTGCTACAGCCTAAAGGGGACATTTCTATATGGGCATCTGTGTGTGGTCATTGGGTGAAAAAAGCAAACCGGAACAAACCACAGGGAAGAAACCTAGATCACAAAAACTCAGTGAGGGGGGGGGGTGGAGAAGTGGGGAGTGCGTGTGTGAGGAAGTGAGAAAAATGGTCCATGAAGGGACGGATCGGGAGGTGAGGTGAAAGTGGGTAAGGAAGGGGGGATAAGCTGTAAAAGGGGAGGAACCAGTGTTGGACAGAACTGATCAAAGTGAGGAAAGGGTGAAGGTGTGTATGTGTGTTGAGAAGATAGGTGGCTATGGTCATACCTGGAGGTGTAAGACACAGGGATAGTGCCAAAAGCTGCTATCAGTGATGCAATGTCACAATAGCGGATGATGCGCTGAGAAGGAGTCCCAGGTCCTGATCACAGGAGTGGTGGTTTTTCAAAAGGACCTTGGGCCAAAAAGGTGAAAATCACCTAGTCTGAAAACAGATAATGATAGTATTCTTTAGGGCAACAGGAAAATGAATAGAAAAAGTATCCCATTAGAGCATCGGGATGATGTCTGGAGGTGAGGGCAACAGGTATAGCCCTAGGACGGTGTCCATACATACCGCATAAGAGTCTCAGTGGGATGTGGTCCTGCTTGAATGATGGCAGTGATGTGTACTAACTGCCAGTCATTTAAATGGGTGGGCAATCAACAATAATTGCCGGAAATGAGCCACAGGGGGTGGTCAGCGGGAAGCTAACCCCATTGGTAGATAGGTGTTCCTGTGTCCATCCAAGTGAATGAGGCCGCCATGTAGGCAGGCCGCGTGTGGCGTCCCCGGCGTTCCTGTCGGCCAGGAAGTGGCCCGTAGCTACGTCATCCCTGACGTAAATCACGTGACGTACGCTCGTCATGCGCACCAGCGGGGCCCCGCGCATGCGCAGTGAGGAGCGCCATCCAGGGATGTCCAGGGACGCCGCCGACGAGAGGTGCTGCCAGCGATTGGTCGCACGGGACCAGCCCAGATGCGTCAATCAGTGGGACAAGGGGAGGCGTGCGGAGGTGGAAAACGGCGCGTCTCCCCCCCCCCTCGTCGGGAAGGCGTGGTGGCGTCACCTAGCAACCGGGACAAGACAGCGGGGTCAGGCAAATCCCAGGGGTGGAAGAGTGGGTTCCTTTGGTGGAAAAATTGACCAACCTGCAGCGGGAAAAATGATAAAATAATGATAATAAACTGGAAATAAAAAATAATAATAAAACGTGAGAGAAAAACATGATGAAACGTTATGTGAACTTTAGTCTGCCCGATGTCTATCCATGTTCTTTTATATATATACCATTTTTCCCACTGGAGCTCATGTTCTAACCCAATTATCCCATTTTTTTATTGAATAAACTTTAAAACTTTTTTACATACCAACTCTGACTTTTTCATTGTACGCTGCCTAAAAACCCCAACGTGGGGGACTGTTCCTTCTTGCTACCCTTACATAAGCTATCCCCCTTTCAGTCCATTATAAATGCTGCTGCCAGGTTCAGTGTCTGCTACCCCTCTCTGTCAATCCTTTCACTGGCTTCCGCTCACCCAACAAATTTTATTCAAGATACTAAAAACAACCTACAAAGCCACCCACAACTCTGCCCCCAGATACATCACTAACCTAGTCTCAGAATACCAACTAAATCATTCTCTTCATTCCTCCCAACACCTCTTGCCCTCCAGTTCCCTTGTCACCTTATCCCATGCTGCCTCCAGAACTTTTCCAGAGCTTCTAACATCCTCTGAACCTCCCTACCCCAATCTGTCTGACTATATCCTACTCTGTCCACTTTCACACGATCCCTGAAAACTCAGAGGCCTATCCAGCCCCCACCTAACAACTGTACATTTATTTTCTCCATCAGCCCATCCCCCACAGTTATTATCTTTTGCATCTCTTGACCCTCCCTCTTAGATTGTAACTGTACTGTATTAAACTGTATTGTAATTGTACTGTCTGCCTATATTGTAAAGCGGTGCGTAAACTGTCGGTGTAATCCTGTAGCCCTGTGTACGCAAGAATCAGGAGTATGTAATATACAAGCCAGCATGCAGAAGGCAGCAGCAACATATAGCACAGTGTATATAGGTCAGGAGTATGTACGCAGTGTACACTGTACATTACATACTTCTGATCACCAGGCATAATTACCCTCTAAGTATAAAGTCCCAAAGCAGAGTCCCTCATCCTCCTAGCAAATGTTTCCTTCTCCCTAGGCCATCTTCACTAAGAGAAACCAGCAATGAAGCCTTACAGCTTCACAGCCGGTTCCCTACTGCACATGCAAGAAGCGTGTTGCGCTCCCTCATTGGGCTGGCTGGGGGGGAAGAAAGAGGGAGCGAAGAAGATCAAGTAAAGCTCCACCAAAAGTGTACTCGGCAGAGGAATAACAGAATCTCACTAAAACACCACCACCAGGTTAAATAAGGAGACCAGTGAATAAAGAATAGGGTGGGAATATAGACGCTGTCCTATTAGATTCATGGAAATACCATTTCAGGTAAGTCTAACGAGGTTTTCCCCCTTCATCTTGGGAAGTGATGTTCCTCTATGTAATCCGCTCTACAAGAAGCCAAAAAGGGCAATCTGCACGTGCGAGGAGTGGGATGAGGACTGGGAATACAGCAACACAGAGTTCAAATTTTTGGGCGCTGATATGTGGAATGAATAAGGAGATCTGAACCATGTGTCCATCTGAGCCTTCAGACGGAGAAAAGAGTGTGTTTCCTCAGTGCAAGCTTTCAACGCACCCAGCATAACCAGTGACCCAGCTGTTTCTCCCTTGTAAGGGAACTGCCTGTATGACCTACCTGATTTACTAAGGGGTCCATTCAATGAGGCAAGCTGCTAGGAATGCCATTAGTGGAGGTTAACACTTGATCACCCTGTATCAAAGCACTTATTTGGACACTTGGTGGTGGTTGAAGTATTATCTTGAATGCAAACAATATGTACTTTTTTAGTTTTGGATGTTTTACTATTATGTTACTGTATGTCTTTTGCGCTGCACTGCTTTTTTTTTTTTACTTCTAAATAATGCAGAAGACGCAGAAGATGCAGAAGACATCTCTTCACATCTAGAAAACAAAATCTTTCTTCCTCCAAATTCCTGGGGGAGGAACAAAAACTAGGAAGAACCACTTCCTGGGATCTGTTCCTGCACAATCTTCCGGACTACCAGGTGCAACAGTGGAAATGAGGGGAAGGCATAGGCTAGGGAGAAATTCCATGGGAACGAGAGCGCATTTGTCCCTAAAGACTACGTCTCTCTTTCCAGGGAAAAATAGTCTGAAAGCTTCCTATTGCGAGTGGACGCAAAAAGAAAACCCCACCTTAAAATGATCTCCTGGAAGATTTTTTGGTTCAGCTTCCAATTGCTGCAGCTGATACTTACTCTGCTCAGATAATCTGCCAGAACATTTGTTGTCCCACTGATGTGGACCGCCCTGATTGAAGAAACATTGTTCTCCACCCAGGTTAGTATCTCCTGGCTTAAAAGTAGAAGGCTGTCTTGTTGAGGTATGCCACCGCTATGGCATTGTCCGAAAAGATCAATAGGTCTCCCAAATGGATCCTTGCTTCCAGAGTGATTAAAGCCTTCCCTACCGCTAAAAGTTCTCTGAAGTTTGAAGACTGGGCTGCCTCCCCTGGCTGCCAGGCTCCCTGGCCCTGCCAGGCCTCTGAGTGAGCACCCCAACCTCACAGACTGGCATCTGAGCCCAGTCCTTCCCTCCTCCCTGCAGATGTTCCGGCTGCTCCCACCAGGTCAGATTGAGAAAGCTGATTCGATGAGCCTTTTCTGCGATCCCAATAACACAGAAGCAATGCCTGAAGGGGCCTGGAATGCAATTGGGCCCAGGGCACTCCCAGGATCACTACAGTTATTAAGCCTAATAAAGGCATGATTTGACGAAGGGAGGCCGGCGGGAGCAACCTGAAATTTGGCACGGAGAGAAGGATCTTTGAGATTTTCTCCCCCAGAAGAAAAGAAGAAAAATCTTTTGGGCGACTGTGTCTATCAGGTAACCCAAAAAGAAATGGCTCTGGGAGGGAACCAGAGAAGACTTATCTAGATTGACTTTCCAGCCCAATTTTTAAAAGGTCTGCAAAATCAACTGTAAATCCTGGGCAAAGATCAAAAAGTCGTCCAGGTACAGGACGATGGAGATCTTTTGTAAATGAAAAAAGACCATGACCTCCACCCTGATTTTTGTGAAAATTCTCGGGGGTGCCGAGAGACCAAAAGGAAGGGCCCTGAACTGTCAATGTTGTGACCGTTCTCCGTGAGGATCGCAAACCTCAGGAATATCTGATGATCTTGACGAATTGGGACATGAAGGTAAACGTCCTGAAGATCCAGGGTTACCATGAACACTTTTGGTAATAACAGATTTCTGAGTGAGTAAATGCTTTCCATCCGGAAAACGCCTGCAAACTAAGAATCTGTTCAGGATGCTTAGATTGATGACCATCCAAAACCTTCTTCACCAGGAAAACGCCAGAATAGAACACCTGAAACTTCTGATGCTCCGGAATGGGAGAAATTACCCTTTCTGATTCCCAAAGAGAAATCAGATCTAACATGCCCTGCCATCTCTCTTGGCCTCTGGGCAGTCGTGTGAGAAAAAAAACTCTTAGAGGGGGGAGTCCAAAAGGATTTTTGGTGATCTATGTCCATTCCTTGAGGAAATGAGACAGCCTTCCTCCTACCCCTGACCTGGCGTCACTGAGAGTTCTTGGCCGGGGCTGAAGGAGCAAAGAGTGCCCCCCCTTTAGCTTCGTCTTTGTTAAATGACCATTTAGTCTTGTTCTGCCGACCACCTGTCTTGAAATTAGCTTTGTTGTGAAAGTTATGAAAAAGCCTCTTACCCTGCGGCTTAGTCTTCCGAGATGGGAATCGCTTACTATTTCTAAGGAACAAGCTAGTACATCCTCTAAGGCAGAACCAAATAACTGTTTGCCTTCAAAGGGAATACCGCAAAGTTCTTGGAAGTAAGATCCCCCTCTCAAGATTTTAACCAGATTGCTCGCCTAGAGCAATTAATCTGTGCTGATGTTTTGGCCAGTGATCTAACTGAATCATTTGCTGCGTCCACCAGAAAAGCCACCGATTTGGCAATCAGGGGGCGAGATTCCCTGACCTCCTCCACTGGTGTTTTGGAGGAGAGAAGGTCATCAAGCCTATGGACCCACACACCTAGATTCCTAGCGACACAAATGGATGCAAGGCCATGGCTTCCCAGGCTTTACGCAGCAGAGCTTTAGCTTTCCTGTCCATTTGATCCTTAAGCACACCAGAATTTTCAAATGAGAGATCAGATTTTTTAGACATTTGCAACATCTAATCTAGGACATTTGAAAAACACTTCCTCAATGTTGGATTGAAAGGGAAACCTCCTTTTATGTCCTCTAGACTGGAACAACCTTCTTTCAGGTTCTTTCCACTCAGAAAGGACCAAGTCTTTGAGAGAATGATGCACTGGAAAAGACCTGGGCTTACGCCCCTGAACATTTTATCCTGAATAGACTGAGCCTGCTGTTTAGGGATAAGCCGACCAGGGATGGCGTCCTCTGATGATATCGATAATGGCGAAACGTTAGGGCTTGTCTCATCGATGACCAACAATACACTTCAGCACACTGTTCAGAGACACGGGTCTCACTACCGCTGGAGAGAGAGGAGATTGCGGTATGAGTTACCCTGTCACTTCTGCTCATGCCTGACTGACAACTGCTTTTTATTATGATGCAATGCTTATTGTTTTCTTATCTGATGTAAGTGCAATTTGTAAAGGGGGATTTTTTATATGAGGAAATAAACTATTTTATACTGGATTACACTATAAAAAGTGTTTTGTTTTTTCCTCATATGATTGGATACAAATATCCCTGTATGTGGATCGAGTCCCTATGATAAATCTGGTCCAAGGAAATTGAATATAAAACGAGTGCTAACAAGTGCCTTTTACCTGCTTATTACCTTACATTTTCTGGTAAGAGTTTTATTCAGAGGGGGATGCGAGTACTCCCCTGGCTCTTCACGCGTGATGGTGTCGGTGAAAGCTTAACCATCTTCTACTTATAGAAACCCCACTTTGGATTATCCTATGGACTATTTACCATTTTTATGGACTTTTTCACTTATGCACTCTGTTGACTGTATGTCTCGCATGATCATATGTGTTTGATATATATGGTTATATAGATTACACCATTCAAGTGTTTTTTAAAAAGCGCTGCCTACATTTGTGTGTTCAATTATCTTGGTAGGCCATAAGGTAGCAGCTGTTTTCCTTAATTGGCTATAGTATTTTTTTTTTTGTGTGTGCTTCACCTTATACCATTAGCGCTTGTTAATATAGGAAATAGGCGTTGATTCCTATATTTATATTTACAATATTTCATTTTTATTGTTTCACTTTAAGCATTAAAAAAAATCACTGCTCCCGAAAACTGCAACATACAATATACAATGTAATACTGGCATACAATCACACACATAAGTTGGACTTGATGGACTTGTGTCTTTTTTCAACCTCACCTACTATGTAACTATGTAACTTAGAAATTATGGTGTATGGGCCAATGAATCTTGGGGCAAATTTCAGAGAAGGAACCCGGAGCTTGATGTTTCTGGTGGAAAGCCAGACCTCGTCTCCTGGCTGTAGAGAAGGCGGCTTACGCCTACGAAGGTCAGCAAAACCTTTAAAGCTGCCCGGAGGGAATCATGAACATTACCCCAAATAGAATTGAAGGATTGTTGAATCGTAGCCAAAGCAGGAATATCCGGAGAACAGGTCATGGGAAGAGGGAGCTGAGGGTGTCTTCCATAAATTGTGAAAAAGGGTGTCTTCTGAGAACAGATGTTCACATGATTGTTGTGAGAGAATTCTGCCCACAGGAGTAGAGAGGACCTATCATCATGATGAGCAGAAACTAAGGTGCGGAGAAAGACCTCTAATGCCTGATTAACACTCTCAGTCTGTCCATTGGATTGAGGATGGTACGAAGAGGAAAAATCAAAGACAATATTGAGGGATTTGCAGAAGGCTCTCCAAAGACGAGATGTAAATTGAACACCCCTGTCAGAAACAATATGGGAAAGAACCCCATGCAGGCAGAAGATCTCTTGAACAAAAATGGGAACCAAAGAAGGAGTAGAAGGGAGACCAGGAAGAGGAACAAAATTAGCCATCTTGGAGAACCGATCGATTACCACCCAGTCCATGGCTCCTCGGGAATGGGCAAGGGCATGATTAGACCAGCAGGAGCCTGCGTGGAGGATTTAGACTGGGCACAGACATGACAAGCCTTAACGTATTCTTTGACATCCGAATGGAGAGTAGGCCACCAGTAGTGGCGACTGAGGAGGAGGAAGGATCGAAAGAAACCCAGCATCACCGGCCACCTTGGAGTCATGTCCCCAATGAAGGATCTTAGCTCTTAGCTCAGTGGGGACAAAGGTCTTGCCAGGAGGAATTTTTGACTCCAGGGAGGTAGAATGGGCAAGGATGCATGAGGTAGGTATGATCGGCTCCGATTCAGGGGTAGGCTCCTCATCCTGAATGTCAAAAGACCTAGAGAGTGCATCAGCCCGACTGTTGCAGGAGTTTTAAACGTAATGGTGAAGTTAAAACGGGAAAAAAAGAGACTCCAACTGGCTTGTCTGGGATTCAATCGTTTGGCATTCTGTAAGTACTGCAGATTTTTATGGTCAGTGAAAATTGTTATGGAATGTGGAGAACCCTCCAAGATATTATGCCACTTAACGCCAATTTCATCGCAAACAGTTTGCGATCACCAATAGCGTAATTTTTCTCTGCCTGAGAACTTTTTTGGGATAGAAACGCACATGTTTTTCCCCAAAGGTTCGAAGAAGCACAGCTCCCACCCCAGTTGAGGAAGCGTCCACTTCAATAAAAAATGGATCCCTAGGGACAGGTCGCCTCAACAAAGGTCCAGACATGAAGGCTTGTTTCAAATCATGAAAGGCAGGAGACAGCTTCAGGGGGGCACTCCTTGCTATTAGCACCTGTTAGGTACCTGAGTGGAGAGCCTGACTTTGCTGGGAGGGGGCCTCTCTTACGGCTCTGGTTCAGGGCCCACTGAAGTGGAGACAGTGGTCCCGTGAGCACAGTGGGGTAGGAGTGCCTGGACTGGATGCTGTGGCAGATGCGGATGGTCGGTAGCAATCTCCTGGAAGCTGAAGCAGCAGGGACTGGCAGGCAGTGGAGCAGAGCCCGGATACAGGGTGACCCCGAGATGGCGTCAGCGATTCTGGAGGTGTGCAGCATGTAGGGAGACAGGCAGAGGGATCGTCAGGCAGGCCGGGTCTGGATACACTTGGCAGGCAGGTAAGTGGGCACAGGCGGTAGAGAGGTCAAACAGGCAGGAGGTCAGCGTCCTAAATCAGTCCAAAGCAGAGTCAACAAGCCGGGATCAGGAATGGAGAAGGTAGCAGAGTCAAGTGGAAGCCGGGTCAGGTTTACAGGAGTATACAGGCAGAGGCAGGTTTCACTAGGATCACACTGTAGACGAACAGCACCGATCATGTGCAACTGTCACTTCTTTTAAAAGGCCACTGGCGCCAAACAGCGCTAGCGCGTCACGTGTGCGCCTGCGATGCGCGCGCGCCTGAGGGACACGCCGGCGCGCACACCCGTTCCGACGCCCGGACGAATCAGCGGCGCGTGTGCGCATGCGCGCGCGCTGATTCGACCGCACATCGCAAGTGGAGTCCTGACAGCACCCTTCTTGGTCAATGGCGATAAAAGGCACAGAAATAGAGGAGTAATTCCTAATGAACTGCCTGTAATAATTCGTGAACCCAAGAAAGCGATGTGTGGCCTTGAGGCCGGTAGGAAGAGGCCAGTTGGTAATTTACAGGACCTTTACAGGATCCATACGAAGACTGAAGTTTGAGACAAAGCATCCCAGAAACAGGACATTCAAAAGAACATTTCTCCATCTTGGCGTACAGATTATTTTCTCGAAGGCACTGAAGTACAATCTGGACATGGTCTCTGTGAACAAACAAATTATCCAAAAAGATGAGAATGTTATCCAGGTAGATGACAACAAATTGGTAAAGCAGATCCCTGAAGATTTTGTTAACAAAGTGTTGGAACACCGCTGGGGCATTACTGGGGCAATTACCTTGCCGGACAGGAGAGAAAAAATATGGGCCACCTCTGCCCAATCAGACGGGAAGTTTTGAGGCTGGAGTTCGAAATGAATGGTACACTGGCTAAGGAGCCCTCTGCAGACATTGGAATCCCCAGAGTAACGGAACGGAGCTGCTAAGTGCAAAGGGTTAGCGGCTGCGACTGTAACCAGAGCCGATACGGCAGCAGATTGCGGTTGAGGTTGTCAAACCGGGGATCCTAAGGAGGCTTAAAGTTGTTCAAAGAGGGAAGCCAAATCCTGAAGGAATCGCATTATCTGCATCTGATTAGATTCCTAGGTCTCGAGTCTGCAGATTATACCCTGCAGCTGATCATCAGCAAGTAGCGGCACATCAGCCGGGTCCATGGCGGAGCAAACTATCAGGTCACCTGAGTTGGGTTGGAGGTCAGGTGACAGATGCACACCGTTGGAGTCAGGAGTGCACCGCTAAGGTAGTGGACCCTCCGGCTGACTGCTGTGGATAAAACTCTGGGTGGTTCAGGAAGGCAGGCCCACTGGAGCCCCAACACGGATCCCACGGGGAGCTAGAGCATGAGATTCCCCAGAGCGTGGAGTCTAAGAGCCAGCAGATGTTCTCCAGAGCCTCTAGTGGTGAGGATGGACTGCGCTGCAACTGGCTCCAGGTCGCGGTGCCCAGGGTCTCCCAGCTCACACTCACAGTAGGCTACAGCAGGATAGAGAGGAAGCAGCAGCCCAGGACAACAAGTGATAGTAAGGAGATAAGCCAAAGGTCGGGGCGACTAGCAGACAAGGATAGACAGAGAACACGCCAAAAGTCAGGGTCACAAGCAGGCAGGGATAGTGAAGAACAAGCCAAGATCGGTAACAGAGAAAGACGTAGAGCACACGACAAGCAGGAAACAGAAAACCAAACACACACAATTGCTCGGCAAGGCAGGCTTGGAGAACACGGTGTTAAACAGTGGTTCCTGTTGAGGCTAGGGTGGAGCCACACTGAGGAAAGATTACTTAACCATGCAGGTGTGAGAGTGCAAGCCCTAAGGCTGATACACAGACCAGGTAAGAGACAGACAGGGCATGAAAGTATTACTGAAGAGTCATGACACAGAATCAGCCCCTGCAACTGAAGAAATACTAGTATTACATAATAGTTTTCTACAGGTATCAGGAATTTAACACATTTTCTCTTAACAGGCTTGTCAACCTAGAGCTCTAATGGCTCTCAACAATCCTTAGGAGAGGCACCTTGGGGGCAGTATTGGACCCAGATGCAGCCGCTGGGTCAGTCTGAGCAGATGCTCCATCTTCCGGGCTGTCCCTACTTCCCCAACTGTGGTCCTCCTTAGAAAAGTGTGGGGGGCAGCCCGAGAGGCCTTGAGGGTCAGAGGCCCCTTGGGATTCACCCCTCTGTGGAATAATCCGAGATACCCAGAACTCAATAAACTGGAGGGATTCACCCTATGGAAACGCAAGGGGATACGGTTCTTTCCACAGATATATACAGAGACTCTATTGAAAACTTTTGCACAACTTTTCGCAGAATTTACACTTCCCACTAGATGTTTCTATCACTATCTCCGACACGCTCTGCAGGCACAGACAATCTCCCTGGCCACGGCCTCATCTCTGCTCTTGATGGAGCTCCTTCAAGTGGATGCCAGAAAGGGGCAGATTTCTAAAGTATACTCAGTACTGTTCAGTCAAAATGTGTCACAGAAAAAAAGGAAATTATTTTTCTCTAAAACACTAGCAACGCTCTAAAGAAAAAATTCAAAAATCTAAATTGTAATTATAATATACTCCAGTAACTTACACATCAAAGTCCACTGTTTGCACATGCAGACTATTACATATGAAACTTTCAATGTCCATATAAAAAGTTCATTAAAGTGCAGAGGTGACTTGTGCAAAAAAAGGGGAACCATATACGAGCAGGCTTAAATGGTGATTCTTGCGTGAAGTAAAATTCCTTTCACCACACCACATGTGCAGACCCCTGAAGGTATCCCACTTACCAGACTTAGCTGGTTCACAACTTATCAGATCCACAGGTGCACGGTCTCAGATTACTAGGTTTCTCTCATCTATATTAGGCTCATAATCAGATAAAGAGACTAACATAGCGTAATTCTGTACAACTCAGTTTTATTGTTAAAAATTGTTTCTCATCTGACCTGACACCGCTCCCGCGGCTTTCCCGGGAAGGAAAGATGGGCCCCGATCGACTTGGGTAGAGTGCTGCGTAGCTGTGCTCTGACACGTTTTCGTCATTACTTTTGTCAGCGGGCGTGGCTACGCAGAGCGGCTCTCTATGTTAAATACACTGTGCCACAGGAGGAAGGCCCCCAGCGATCACGTGTCCTAGTGATGGCGCACTCCGCTCGTCAACTGCTGTCTGCAATGTACAACCATTACTACAATGCTAGACAAATCATTTATATATTGTAATTGCTTACAAAACTTTTTCAGCATCCTATTACTATAGTCAAGGTATAATACATTATGGATGTAAACTATACGCTATGTGCTGTTTAAAATTTTAAATCAGCATAAAAACTAAACCATGGGCGGATCTTAATCGGCATTGGTAAGGTGGACATACACTGTCAGATTATACCCGCACGATCGCGGTCGGTCCACGTGTATATCTTAATGAGCATATACAAAAATAATGATAATAAAATCTAAGTACAAATCAAATATACATCAATATATGAATATGCAAAAAGACCCTAATTAAAAATAAATCCTAATACAATAAACATAAGGGTTAAGAATTGTTACATGTTAAACTTATTCTACATTGCAAGTCATATCATATGTAGCAAAAATTATTATTATAATATATTTTTTATTTCTTTCATGACTTACTGTATCCATTGGTGTAATTCACCATAAATTACCATCTCCAAAAAGTGGTGAACATGCGACTACACTTTGCGTACATTATAAAAAGCACTGATTATATGATAGCAATGTATTGTGTGGGTGGAATTACTCAATATACACAGGCAGTAAGTATATTTAATGTGACTGCTGTGCAATACTCCTCATTGTTATAAAGTCGCATAACCATGCGATTTCTAATATGTTAAATTCCTTATGTGCGCACAGTGACCACCCAAAAGTTGCCCTATTATAAAAAGAATAAAAATTACTGATTATTCTATCATATTATATATTAAAAAACGTTTATCAGATAAAAAAAAACTTAAAAATCACTAATAAAACAATTTAAATCTAGTTCCACATTCATACCCTTTGGACATAATGTGTCAGTCAGAAATATCCATTTGGTCTCACACTTGGACAATTCCCTGACCTTATTACAACCTCGCCAGTCAGGGTGCAATTTCTCTATACCCCAGAACTTAAGTACAGAGGGATCCCTATTGTGTTTAGTTCTAAAATGCATAGACACGCTTTGTTCTTTGTACCCTATTTTTTTATTATTGATGTGTTCGGACACTTGTTTGCTTAAGGTATGTTTAGCACGTCCGATATACATCATATTACAGGGACATTGCAATGCATAGACCACATGTGTCCTCATGCATGATATGAAATCTTTAATTTTAAATGTCTTACAATTTGATGTCGATTGAAATTCGGTAATACCCCTTAATTTAGTGTTGACTTGTCTGCAAGAAATACATCTGCGACAAGCAAAAAAGCCCAAATTATCCCAAAACATGGTGGGCCTAGAAGGAGGGTCTACGATTTTTTTTTCACAATTTTATCACTGAAAGACCGTCCTTTTTTATAAATAAAAACTGGATCCTCTGGAATAGATTTAGATAAAATTTTGTCTGAGGTTAATAATGGCCAATATTTTTTGAAAATGCCCTCCACTTCTTTGTATTGGGCATGATATCCGGTTATAAATCCCCGTTCATGTTTGTTATTGATTTGTTTCGGTTTATCAGTTAAACATTCGGCCTGCGGAATATCATATACGTCATTCACCGTTTTGGTTAAACTTAAGTACAGAGGGATCCCTATTGTGTTTAGTTCTAAAATGCATAGACACGCTTTGTTCTTTGTACCCTATTTTTTTATTATTGATGTGTTCGGACACTTGTTTGCTTAAGGTATGTTTAGCACGTCCGATATACATCATATTACAGGGACATTGCAATGCATAGACCACATGTGTCCTCATGCATGATATGAAATCTTTAATTTTAAATGTCTTACAATTTGATGTCGATTGAAATTCGGTAATACCCCTTAATTTAGTGTTGACTTGTCTGCAAAAAATACATCTGCGACAAGCAAAAAAGCCCAAATTATCCCAAAACATGGTGGGCCTAGAAGGAGGGTCTACGATTTTTTTTTCACAATTTTATCACTGAAAGACCGTCCTTTTTTATAAATAAAAACTGGATCCTCTGGAATAGATTTAGATAAAATTTTGTCTGAGGTTAATAATGGCCAATATTTTTTTGAAAATGCCCTCCACTTCTTTGTATTGGGCATGATATCCGGTTATAAATCCCCGTTCATGTTTGTTATTGATTTGTTTCGGTTTATCAGTTAAACATTCGGCCTGCGGAATATCATATACGTCATTCACCGTTTTGGTTAAACTGGCGGTTTTATACCCTTTTTCCACAAAACGTTCTTTCAAAATGTGCACCTGTTCCAAATAATCATTATTCTGTGTACAATTACGCCGGACTCTCATAAATTGTCCTTTCGGGATGTTTTTTAACCATGTGGGGTGATGCCCACTGTGAATTGATAAATAACTTTTCCGGTCACTAGGTTTAAAGTAAAATTTGGTAGACAGCTGATAGTTAGATAACATGACTGTTACGTCTAAATAGTGTATCGATTCACGGCTCCATTTACAGTCAAGCTTAATGTTATTCATGTTATCATTGAGACCAGCAATAAAAGACTCAAGTGAGAATTCTGTACCTCCCCATATGAAGAACAGGTCATCTATATACCTTTTGTAGAAAAGCAACTCTATATATTGATCAGTCTTCCCAGGCGCTCATGAACAGGTTAGCTAATGAAGGTGCAAATTTAGCGCCTATTGCTACTCCTTTTGTCTGCATATAATATTTGCCACTATACCAAAAATAATTATGACTCAGACAGTAATCTAAAACAATACCTAAAATTTTCTTTTGAGCGAATGGTAAATCTTCTCTTTTACTTAAGGCCTAATTTAGGGCTAGTAGGGCATCATCATGATTAATCACTGTATATAGTGATGCTACGTCAGCAGTGACTAAAAATACATCATCCATCTTTGGAATGTTCAAACTATTTAAAAGTTGTAAAAATTGTCTCATGTCCTTTAAAAATGCCTTTGTATTGGCCACACTTGGTTGGAGAAAATGAACCAAGTACTGCCCTAAACGGGCAGATACAGAATTGATACTGTTCACTATCGGCCTGGCCGGTGGATTACACGGGTCCTTATGCACCTTGGGGAGTGTGTACACAGTTGGTACTCGGCTAAAACTTGGGATTAAATACTCATTTTCTTTTTTTATTTAATATTTGCATATTAAATCCATAATCCACCAAATTTATCAAATCTCTACGGTAATCGTTAGTGGGATCCCTAATCAATTGTGTATAGGTGTTTCCATCAGATAACATGTCAGACAATTGAGAGTGATAGTACGTACTATCCTTTGTCGGCAGGTCTTAAAATCACTTCTTTCCTAGCCTCCAATGATCTGAAGCCTTCTTCAATATACTTTGGGTTCACTTGTTTTTTTTGGAACTCTTAAATACATCTACATGTTTGTTTGCAGGTTGAGGTAGATTAAATAGAGACTTATTTTTGAGACCGCTGTCAACACCTAAGGTTACATAATCGTTTCTCTTCTTATAAGTGTCAGCATTAAGGCCTAAAAAATACCTTTTCATGTTAATTTTTCTTATGTACTTATGCACATCAATGAATTTATTCACAGATGTGTTAGCAGCACATTTAAGTCCTACGTTTAATATGTTAACTTCTTTATCATTCAGTTGTATTTTTGCCAAGTTATATATTCCTTCTAATCTGTCTTCTTTTTTTGGATTCTAAATCCCCCTCTCTTACCTCTGTGTCTTGGCATTTTTTTATAGTTAGTGGGTTGGGTGGTTGCTCCCATTGCGAAGGCTTCCACCATCCCTGTTCTGTGGGGAATAACCTGTCCCCTGAGGGGTTGTTAAGCCCTCGGTTTCCCCTCTGGCCCCTTCGTCCTCCCCTCCCTCCTCGCCCTAAAAAAGACTTACTTTGTTTAGGTGAATCCGCATTGTATTGGTTTAATCCCTCATATCTATTATATGTGGGTATTGGATATGGGCTCCAATGGCCCCTATCCTCATAATGTGGATGTTGGTTAGGTCAAGGACTAGCTTGATAGTAATCCCTATCCTGCCAAAAATGGTCATTCGGCCCTTGATTGTTCCGATATAAATTTTTATAGGATAAGGACTATAATGACCTCTATTATCATTGAAGTTACCATATGTTCACGGCCGTCCTTGGAAATTAGTACTATTTTGCGGGCCCTGATATTGTAGATTGGTCACGTTCGATGCATCATTATTGATTCTGTTTGAATGTTTATTAGTCATATAATTATTATTATAACTATTATTGACTTTCTCCCTCTCTTCCCTTTGTCCACCTCTGCCCCTTATTGTGTTTGGCTGGAGGACAAAAGGCCATTGTGAATTTAGAGGTTATACATTCACGGTCACAATCGGTACTGGCTGAGATGACAATACTTCAGGATTTAACGGTTGCTCGTTATCCTTCATAACATCAGTACTTGATTGCCATAAGTATATATTATTGGTCTTGAAATCGTTCATATACCTCTGATATTTTTTAATTTTCTTTTTTTGTGTGTCCCTATCCACTTTTTCTTAATGTCTGCATTAAAACTTAATGCCTGAGGTGTGTCTTTAATAGGGTCCAATTTCATTTGCAAATCAGCTATTTTTGTTTCCAAAAGTTTCATTTTTTGTTTTCTTCTTTTTAAAACAGCTGTTGCAATTTAAAACCTACACCATTGAAAAGGTCAAGCCACTCACTGATAGCTCCTTTATCAGTTAAACCATTCTGTGGAATCACCTCCCAGCTGAGGCTCCTCATATTGATCTTATCCTTTAGATATTGCTCAAAGGTGCAAATATCCGTACGGATTTGTTTTTACCAACGTGTGTCCCAATATTGATAGTAACTGGCTATGATCCACATAGTCTGTTGGTGTTACATCAATTGAAAATACAGATTCTAAATTAATCGATCAGCTATTAATAAATTGAACCGCATCCATGGTTGCTATCTGTAATAAAATTCAAAAAATAAAAACTCAAATGAGAAATAGTAAAATCAAGATTCAAATATTTCTCCCTCAGCAACCACGGCAAATATGTTTGGAAATCACAAACATCAGTACAAACAGCAGCTACTATCACAGGAATAATATACAGTCAAAATGTGTCACAGTACTGTACTCAGTACTGTTGTCCTCCATTCAGGACCATGCCTCTTTGAAATGTAGAGCTAAATGGATCACTAACATTGGAGAGATTGATGGTGATTAGTGGGACATGGGATTGGAATCGGTTCCTATGGTTTCCATCTCGGCCTCCCATAGGTTGTCGCAGCTATTTATCCTGCACAGAACGCCTGAGAAACTACATGCATGGGGCCTGAGGGACTCTCCCCTGTGTCCAAAATGTAAAACACAACAAGGTGATTTCATATACATGCTATGAAGATGTCCAAAACTCAACTGGTATTGGACTGAAGTCATACAGAGTATCTCCCGTTTAGTACAGGTACCGGTGCCCTCCACCTCTGGTTTGCCTATTGGGAGCGATTGGCGAGGAAATGTACCAGAAGGGAATGTATATTATGATTACTAGACTACTATACCTAGCTAGAAAGCTTATAGCTAGACACTGGATGGCACCTACCGTACCTACAGGGAAACAATGGATAGCGTATGTAAACTCACTCCTTATTAGGGAACAACTGGCATAGTTACATACTTTTTTTTTTTTTTAACTTTATGTCTTTATTTCAAAAAAAATTTTACAATTACAGTTTATACACAGTCTCATTCATCTCTCTTACCAAGTTCGTGTTAAGCATAAAAAAAAACATTAAACATGTTTGGGTGGGATCGAACTCGTTCACACCGCCTTGCTTTCACCCCCCACCTCTCCCGTCCATCCTCTCACTCTCTGCCAGTATCAGTTCATCTGCTTAGTTCTTTTTAGACTAGTTTGTTTTGGTTGACACTATCTAAGGCGTTCTCAAGTTCCTTTCTCAATCCATGGATTCCATAGTGAATGGAATTTAGCAAGACTCTCTCGTTTAATATATGTAGTTCTTTCCTTCATGATGACTCTATCCATATTTTGCTCCCACTCATCGACTGACGGAGGGGTAGAGGACTGCCATCTCCGAGCAATTAGCAACCTGGCCTGAAAAAGACAGCGCAAAACCGCGATCTGAACTTCCCCAGGTTTGCCCCCTCCCTCTCCACCCCCGAGAACACATCGGATAGGGTCTAACTCGAGATGGGTATTGAATATCTGGGAGACCTTGTCCACCACCTCTTTCCAGTATCCATATAATTTTGGACATCTCCAGAACATGTGGACAAGATCTCCCCCCAGTCTCCCACATCTAGGGCATTTATCGTCTTGCCTACGACCAAACCTAAAGAGCTTGTTTGGAGTATAATAAGCACGATATAATAGGAAAAGATGTGACATCCTCTGAGGGGGGGAGAGTGAGACCATTGGGGCAAGTTCAAGTATCCTTTCCCATTGAGGAGCTGAGATGGTTCCCACGTCTCTCTCCCACTTTACTTTGTATGGACATAATTGGGTGCCTTCCCTGTTCCCCTTATATAGATATAAATATAGATTGGATATCATCCCCTTACGGGATCCTGACCCTGTTACATTCTGTAATACCTGCATGTTAGTCCACTCTGGTGGTTCACCTTTAAACTGCACCGCCAGGGCATGTCTCACCTGCAGGTATCTAAAGAAAGACTTCCTGGGGAGGGAAAAATGATCTCTGAGGTCCTGGAAACTTCTAATCGTGCCCTCATGGTAGATCTGAGCAATGTATCTTAAACCCCTTCTCTCCCACTCTCTGACCGTCCCCATCTTTTGAATTTCGGGCAAATTAACATTCTCCCATAACGGGGAAAAAACTGTAAACCCTCCATATCCCATCATTTTTTTTGCAGTTCCCCAAACTTTAACCATCAAGTCCTGGGTAGGGAGCCCCTTCTGGAAGGCCCCTGCCTCCAGAGTCTCCAACAAGGACTTGTGTGGGGATTTGTAGAGAAGGATCTTCCACTCTGGCCCCTCTTTCTCAACCTCGCATCCCCCGATATGTTGCAGCTGAGCCGCTAAAAAATATCTAAAAGGATGCGGCAGGGCAACTCCTCCTGACCCAGTTGGAAGTTGTAATGTTTTAAGGCTAATCCGGGAGGTCCCCCCTTTCCAAACTAATTCTCTAAATATGGTGTCCACCCTGTTAAACCACTTTTTATAAATCCATATTGGAGAGTTGTGAAGAATATATAAAAGTTGTGGCATAAGCACCATTTTTATTAAGTTACACCGACCTGCTGCAGACAGGGGGAGTTTTTTCCAAATTTGGGTTTTCCCTTTAAATTTATTCAGAAGTGGGACCAGATTTTCCGTGACAAATTGTTTAGGGTCTCTTGAGATGTTAATACCCAGATATTTGATTTGCTGAACGATTTGGAGTTGGATTGCCTCGTGTGGAAGGGGGAGGACTATAGGGTCTATGGGAAGTAGATGTGATTTGTCCCAGTTGATTCTCAGTCCTGATAGGAGGCCAAAGTCTTTGATTTTACCCATAGTCTCACGTAGTGACTCCTGAGTATCGTTAAGCAGTAAAAGAAGATCATCTGCGTAAAGAATCACTTTTTCCTCTGAGTCTCCTCGTTTGAACCCTTTTATTTCTGGGGATGATCTCAGAGAGAGAGCCAAAGGTTCGATTGCGAGGGCGAAGAGGAGGGGCGACAACGGGCACCCCTGCCTCGTCCCCCTCAGCAATCGAAACCTGGTAGAGTGTTCATTATTTACTTTCACTCTTGCCCCCGGAGAGCCGTATAGGAGCATTACCCATTTAACAAAGTTCGGGCCCACCCGAAATTCCGATAAGGTTCTCCAGAGATACTTCCATTCAAGGGAATCAAAAGCCTTGGCGGCATCCAAGGAAAGGACAGCCCTATTGCCTCCATCTTCCACGGGTAGTTGGAGGTTTAAAAAAAGGCGTCTAATATTTAAACTAGAGGACCTACCAGGAATAAATCCTGATTGGTCTTGATGCACCAATTTATGGATAATTTTATTTAACCTGGCTGCCAGAACCTTTGCTAACACCTTAATATCTGAGTTCAGAAGCGCAATAGGTCTATATGAAGCAGGGGAGAGTGGGTTCTTATTTTCCTTAGGGATCACAATTATGGTCGACTCCATCATTGATTTGGGTAGCTCGCCTTTCAGTGCCGAGGCATTAAAGACCTCTAACAGTTGGGGGAGGAGCACCTCCCCATATTTGCGATAAATTTCGATGGGAAGGCCATCCGGTCCTGGGGACTTCTGGCCTGCCATTTCCCGGACGGTCCGCTGTATCTCCTCCAGGGTGACAGGGCCATCTAGCATGGCCCTGTCCTCCTCAGAGAGACAGGGGACCGTCAGCCCCTCAAAGAATGAATCCATTTCCTCCTTCATATCCACCTGTTCAGAGTGGTATAACTTCTCGTAGTAATCCCGAAAAGTATCCACAATCTCAGGTGTACATGTAGATGTCCTGCCCGCCCCTGTATCGATCAATGGGACCATCGATGAGGGAGAATTGGTTCTGATTAAGTGAGCGAGCATCCTACTGATTCCTTCTCCCTCCCCAAAGGCGACTTGTTTTTGAAAAATGTATTTTTGTTCTGCTTTACCCAACAGGACTACACGATAGACCCCTTGCGCCTCTGTCCACGTTCTAAAATTTGCAGGTGTTGGGTTACTTATATATGCTGCTTCTGCGGATATTAGGTTGTTCCCTGCTATTTCCTCCCCTTCTCTTGACAATTTTTTTGTTTTTGATATCTGCTGGATCAACAAACCCCGAAGGATAGCCTTGACTGTGTCCCAGACTACCCCCTGGGGGGCTGAACCTTTATTCCACTCAATACATTCCCTCGATGCTCCCACGGGTGTAGTGACACCAACTGCCTTTTGTGACTCATACGGCGTAAGCCTATCTGAGTTCACGCTATCTGGTAAGCGCATTCCCAAGAGGTGGTGGACTGCAACAGACAACTTGCACCAAGTCACCTGTTATATATTTCTCAACGCACCAATGTTGAATTTATGTCACTATTAGGTGGTGTTTTTTGCTTAGATCACTATTTGTAACACACATTGCTATATGGTTTTGTTTATATGGTGATATATATTCAAGATTTTTCTACTGTCATATTTATTGTATATGTGATCTATGCGATTATGTGATTAGTAGGTCCACCAACCCTTTCCATATATATGATCTTTTGATTCACAATCCACTTGATTTATCATATTTGTTTGTTCACTATTTTTAGTGACACACATTCATATATTAATTTTTATTTTTGGATACTGTATCCTTATTTAGTATCATCACTTTTAGACATTGATTGTTATTTTCGTGCTCTATGAGCGCCGCACTTTTTTATATTTAAGGTCCGCAACCTTACCCTTGTACCGTGGATCAAGGAGAGTGGCCAGCCAGTAATGGTCCCTCTTCTTGATCCGAAGAATACGAGGATCCTTCCGCTGGCTTTGCAGGATCAGGGAGGCCATGCAACGTAGGTTAGCTGAGGCATTCGGTCAGGAGTCTTCTGGGTCACTGAGGATGACATGATCGCCAGCCACCTCCTCCCAGCCACGTACAAGTCCACTGTTTTTTTGGGACTGTACATCATCCCTAAAAGACTGCTGCTGCTGAGTGCCAGGCTCCACCTCCATGCTCACACAATCCTCCTCCTCCTCCATCCTCTTCCTGTGTGATGGGTGGGACAGAAGGAACACTGTCTGGATAAAGGGTTGCCTTGAGAGGCAAGGTAGTCCTCCTCTTCCTGCCTCTGTTCTGCCTCAAGTGCCCTGTCCATTATCCCACGCAGCGTATGCTCCAACAGGTAGACAAGAGGTACAGTGTCACTGATGCATGCACTGTTACTGCTCACCATCCTTGTGGCCTCCTCATATGGTGACAGGACAGTGCATGCATCCCTGATCATGCTCCACTGGCGTGGGGAAAAAAATCCCAGCTCCCCTGACCCTGTCCTGGTGCCGTAGTCGCAAAGGTACTCATTGATGGCCCTCTGCTGCACGTGCAGTCACTGCAGCATGGCCAACGTTGAGTTCCACCTGGTGGGCATATCACATATAAGGTGGTTCTTGGGCAGGTTCAACTTCTTTTGCAGCTCAGCCAGCCTAGCACTGGCATTATACGATCGGCGGAAATGCACACAGACTTTCCTGGCCTGCCTCAGGACATCCTGTAGGCCTGGGTACCTGCCCAAGAACCGCTGCACCACCAGGTTAAGGACGTGAGCCATACAGGGCACATGGGTCAGCTGCCCCTGTCACAGGGCGGAGAGGAGGTTGGTGCCATTGTCAGAAACCACCATTCCTGGCTTAAGCTAGCGTAGCGTCAACCACCTCTCAGCCTGCCCCTGCAGAGCTGCCAGAACCTCTGCCCCAGTGTGGCTCCTGTCCCCCAAACACACCAGCGCAAGCACGGCATGGCATCTTTTTGCCTGCGTACTCGCGTAGCCCCTTGTACGCCTAGGGAGCACCGCTGGTTCCGAGGACAGAGCACTCGAAGGGGCCATGGAGGAAGAAGAAGAGGAGGGGGTGGAGGAGAGAGGTGTGTCACAACCAGTAGTAGCATTTTGGAGGCGTGGTGGCGGAACAACCTCCAACACTACTGCACCTTGTCCTGCATCCCTCCCAGCTGCCAATAGAGTGACCCAATGGGCCGTGAAAGACAGGTAACGTCCCTGTCCATGCCTGCTGGATCATCAGTCAGTGGTAATATGCACCTTACCGCTGACGCCCTGTCCAGCGAGGCATGGACATTGCCTTCCACATGCCGGTAGAGAGCCGGAATCGCCTTCCGTGAGAAAAAGTGGCGTTTGGGAACCTGCCACTGAGGAACCACACATTGAACAAACTCACGGAAGGGGGCCGAGTCTACCAACTGAAAAGGCAGCAGTTGAAGTGCTAGCAATTTAGCCAAGCTAGCATTCAACCGCTGGGCATGTGGATGGCTGGGAGTAAACTTCTTTCGACGGTCCAGCAGCTGGGGCAGGGAAATTTGCCTGGTACAATCGGACGTCGGTGTACTGCAAGTACTTGGCTGTGACACACCTAATTCTACACCTTCATTCCTCTCAGAGCAGCTTTCAGAGAGTACTGAAGATATAGTGGGGTTGGAGATCCCAGCTGATGAGGAGCAAGGAGAGGTCCGCTTTGTTCTTTGGTGTGGGTCTTTAATGTGCGCTTGCCAACGAACTGCATGGCAGGTCGACATATGTCTGGTCATGCTTGTGGTGCCAAAGCGGCTGATGTTTAAGCCACGCGAGATATGCTTGAGACATATGTTGCAAATAGAAGTGGTGCGATCTGATGCACTCGTCTCAAAAAAGGCCCACACCAAAGAACTTTTGTGATAACGTGCAGAGGCAGCGCCCTGCACAGGCGGAGCTCTGCGGTGTGATTCAGTTGGTGTGCTGGCCTCTAGCTGGCCTCCGGAGGGCATCCTGCCTCGTTGGACATGTGCCGCCGCCTCCTCCTCCTCCTCCTCCTCTCTCCCTTCAGGCACCCACGTGGAGTCAGTGACCTCATCATCCCCTCCCTCTTCACCACTGGAGCAAACCTGGCAGTAAGCTGCAGCTGGTGAAACATGACTGCCAGATTGCTGTCCTTGAGCATCCTTTCTCTCTGCGCGCACGCTACTGCCTTCCTCTAGCTGGGTATCATCATCCGAGCCTTCAAAACGTTGGGCATCTTCCTGGAGCATGTACCCAACACTGTGCTCAAACTGTTCGGGGGACTCCTCAGGAGAACATGGTGGGTCTAGGGAAGGGGTGCCTGATGATGCCATTGAGTACCCTGAGCCTGGGTGAGAGAGGATGAGGAGGATGAGGAGGGCTTGGTCATCCATTCTACCAAGCCTTCGGCATGATGCGGCTCAACATGTCCAGCTGCCGAAAACAAGGACAAGCGTGTCCCATGGCCACGTGCTGATGACGATGCACGACCACGTCCACGTCCATGACCAGCACTGTTGTCTCTAGAAACAGAGCCTGCTTGCCCTGTGTTCTTGCCTCGGGACTGTCTGCCTCTCCTTGGCGGTCTTCCAGGCATTGTAGTGGGTAGTGTATATTATGCTGGAATCACACAGCACACACACACTAACTCCTGCAGATGGCTGCCTTAGATGACAGCAACAGGGCTTTACGGCAGATAGAGGCTGCCTTAGATGACAACAACTGGGCCTTACGGCAGATAGAGGCTGCCTTATATGACTGACAACAACTGGGCCTTATAGCAGATACAGAGTCTGATGTGGTTTTATGTGTGATGTACTAACAGAGCACACACACACACAAGCTAGCTAGCTCCTGGAGATGCCTGTCTGCCTTCAATGACAAGAACTGGGCATTATGGCAGATATAGACTGCCTTATATGACTGACAACAACTGGGCCTTATAGCAGATACAGAGGCTGATGTGGTATTATGTGTGATGTACTAACAGAGCACACACTCACACACTAGCTCCTGGAGATGCCTGTCTGCCTTCGATGACAAGAACTGGGCCTTACGGCAGATAGAGACTGCTTTATCTGACTGACAACAACTGGGCCTTATAGCAGATACAGAGTCTGATGTGGTTTTATGTGTGATGTACTAACAGAGCACACACACACACAAGCTAGCTAGGTCCTGGAGATGCCTGTCTGCCTTCGATGACAAGAACTGGGCCTTACGGCAGATAGAGACTGCCTTATATGACTGACAACAACTGGGCCTTATAGCAGATACAGAGGCTGATGTAGTTTTATGTGTGATGTACTAACAGAGCACACACACAAGCTAGCTAGCTCCTGGAGATGCCTGTCTGCCTTTGATGACAAGAACTGGGCCTTACGGCAGATAGAGACTGCCTTATATGACTGACAACAACTGGGCCTTTTAGCAGATACAGAGGCTGATGTGGTTTTATGTGTGATGTACTAACAGAGCACACACACTAGCTCCTGGAGATGCCTGTCTGCCTTCGATGACAAGAACTGGGCCTTTACGGCAGATAGAGACTGCCTTAAATGACTGACAACAACTGGGCCTTATAGCAGATACAGAGGCTGATGTGGTTTTATGTGTGATGTACTAACAGAGCACACACACACACACACAAGCTAGCTAGCTCCTGGAGATGCCTGTCTGCCTTCAATGACAAGAACTGGGCCTTACTGCAGATAGAGACTGCCTTATATGACTGACAACAACTGGGCCTTATAGCAGATACAGAGGCTGATGTGGTTTTATGTGTGATGTACTAACAGAGCACACACACACACAAGCTAGCTAGCTCCTGGAGATGCCTGTCTGCCTTCGATGACAAGAACTGGGCCTTATAGCAGATAGAGTGACTGAGGTGGTTTTATGTGTGCTGACACACACACTAGCTCCTATAAATCCCTGCCTGCCTGCCTTAGATCACAATAGGACAGAAGGTTATGGTGCAATGCTGTACTAACAGCATAGGACAGGGTGCTACTGCAATGCTGTACTAACAGCACGCACACACCAGACTAATCCCCAGAATCAAAGCAGTTAGACTCAGCAGCAGATAATGTCACTACTCAGCAGCAGTGCAATCAGCAGAAATGATCAGTATTCACTTCTGTAGTAATGATAATGAATCAGCAATGAATCAGCATCAGCAGTCTGCCTATTCAGAATCAAAGCCGGAACACATGTGCACTAGGCCGACGGCGCGGCGGCCTTTTATACAGTGGGGTGTGTACTAAAGCCCCTGAGCGATAATTGGCTACAGGCGTCCTGCCTGTAGCCAATTATTGCTCTCCTCGCTGCCGGCGCTGTGATTGGCCAAGCATGCAGGGTCACAGTGCATGCTTGGCCAATCATCAGCCAGCAATGCACTGCGCCTGGCGCAATGCATTGCGGGCCGCTCGCATCACATGAATGGGCATCACAGTTCTGGGCTCGCCGAGCAGGCGAAAGCCCGGTGCTCAATTCGAATGTGGGTTTGAATCGAACACCGGGCCCATCCCTACTGCTGAGTACGGCCTCGGATCCGGAACTGTTAACATGGAGTGAGAAGATTTTCCCCCCCTGCCTGATCCGGAGTATGCACAGCCCCTGGGATCCCCGCAAGCAGGACAATACGAGGGCCACACACCCCAGCAGACATACCACCCGGCTCCTGTCCCCCCCCAGCCACAGAGACAGCCTCACCCCAGCAGCTTTAGATCTAAAGACAGGGGGGCAGATCAGACAGTCTCCTATGCCCAAGCAGCCAGCTCCCCGGCCCTGACCCACACAGAAGGGACAGATTGCTGGGCACCGTTCCTCTCCACAATATTATGGGTGGAATGACCAGCGGAACCCGCAAATACAAACCTGGGTGCCAGCACAGGGCGCGGCCCTCCCTTACCCACAGCAAGAACCCTCTACATCGCCCTTCCCACAGCAACAAATGGGGACAGGTCCCTGAGGCCTGCAAAACCCCCCCTGGCAGACCTACTTTCAAGATATGCTCACTAAAGAGGACTTTAAGCTCCATATTGAGGAGGTCAAGTCCGCCTGTCGCACTGAAATCCAAGTACTCCACGCTAATTTTAAACATCTCTCGGATAGAATGGAAATGCCAGAGGAAGAAATACAAGAGACCTACCCGCAAACCGTGCCATTGGCAGTTGAACAATTTCCTCCTCCAACACGTCCCCTCCAAAACGGAACTAGGGTCCACATTACAACACTATTTCCTTGAAAATGACACCCCTGACATCTCACTCTCCACCCTCTGGGAGGCACACAAAGCGGTTCTCAGAGGGCGCTGTATAGCGATTTCCTCAGCCATGAAAAAGAATGCGAAAGCCTCTAAACTGCAAGCTGAAAGGGACCTCAGGGCTCTGGAGCTCCAATTACAAACCTCTCCGTCCCTCTCCCTTCTAAAAAAAATTGTATGTTTACGCACAACACTTCGAGATCTCACTATGGGTCAGGTGGAGAAGGCACTCCTCAGACTCAAACAAATCAACTATGACAAGGGAAATAAAGCCCACTTTCTGTTAGCACGCAAACTGTCGGAACGCGCTCACACAATAACTCCCCACCAAATAAAAGATAGAACGGGCAACCTCCTCTCTCACCTTTGTGACATAGCCCACTCCTTTGAGGAGTTCTACACAGCCCTATACAACGACCCTGAGATCCCACATGACTTTCTCCCCCCTGACCTGAGCGATCGATTGCACCACTATTTGGAACGCAGTGGCATCCCCAAACTTCAGGCGATGGACCTCCTCTCCCTCAATGCTTCTATCACAATAGAAGAGCTAACAGCCACCATTAAGACTTTGCCCACACGTAAATCTCCTGGCCCGGACGGCCTTCCCTATGAATACTACAAATCATTCCTCCCCATTCTCCTACCACAAATGTGTAAGCTGTTTAATGCCTTTCTTAAACTAACCCCTAGCCCCTCGGATATGCAAAGATCATTTTTTACACTGATCCCCAAACCTGACAAAGATCCCTCTCTATGTGCTAGTTACAGGCCAATTGCACTGTGGCAAATGGCAAACTCTGATCTAAAAATTTTTACTAAGCTCCTCTCAATGCGACTAAACCTGCTACTGCCCGCCTTGATACATAAGGATCATGTGGGCTTTGTCCCCCTACATCAAGCAGGGGACAACACGAGATGGATTATTGACCTAATCGATGTGGCGAACATGGACAAACTAGAAACACTACCCCTTGGGCTGGATGCAGAAAAGGCAATTATCGCCTAGGCTGGCCTATCCTGTTCGCCACATTGAGACATATGGGGTTCCGGGGTCCCTTCCTACAAGCCATCCAGCATTTATACACTAATCCCACGTCCCAGGTAAAGACCCCCTTTGCCATGTCCCCCGTTTTTCCGATAGCGAACAAAACGCGCCAGAGGTGCACACTTTCACCACTATTATTCGCATTGTGCGTTGAGCCCCTGGCGGTATCTATCTGTAGAAACCCGGACATCCACAGAGTCCAAGTACGGGGAAGGGAGTTTAAATTAGCACTCTTCGCGGACGACATCATATTCACCCTGACCCAACCCAGAACCTCACCCAACTTAAACGCTGAACTCGATCTCTACAAATCCCTTTCCGGCTACAAAATAATTGCGACCAAATCGGAGGCCCTCTCTATTAACATACCGGACGCAGAGGTACAACACTTGCAGCAATGTTTCCCCTACCACTGGAAGACAACAGCCCTGAAATACTTGGGGGTCCAGATTACCCCGACCTACACTACCCTATTCCGAACCAACTTTCCTCCTCTGTTCCGGTCCATAAGAGACCTTCTGCAGAAATGGAAGGTTCACCATATTTCCCACCTGGGGAGGGTGGCCTCTATTAAGATGACCATCCTCCCTAAACTCCTTTACCTCTTCCAGACACTACCCATCCCAATCCCATGTGCAGACTTGCGAAAACTTCAGGCGGACTTAATAGGCTTTGTCTGGAATTATAGAAGACATAGGATACCTCGCTCAGTTCTGACAGCATCCCGTACCGACGGCAGGCTGGCATTTCCTGACCAAATGAAATACTACCAAGCTGCCCAGCTGCGTGCCTTGACCTCCTGGTTTCCCCAACGATCATAAAACAGGTGGACAAAAATCGAAAAAATATGGCTTGCACCCACGCACCCAAATAGTTTGCTCTGGAACGCAAACGTGGTGGTGAACTCGGCCCAACTCTTGGGACCTATGCTTCACCTTAGATCACTCTGGCGCAAACTATTTCGCGCACATGCTCTAAGCTCAGAGAGATCCCCTCTAACCTCTTTTCTGTACAACCCCAGAATGCCTGCAGGTCTTACCCACCAGATGTCCTCACCCTGGGCGACACGGAACTTATTCCACTTTGGCCATCTAGTGCACCCTTGCACACGCAAGATGCTCTCATTTGCCGAACTCCGAAAAAAATTGACATACCTCGTCAGGAGTTCTATGGTTACGTACAAATAAGACATTATGACCAGTCATTTGCCCCAAACCTCCAATTCTCCATGCCAACGCCATTTGAGAGTCTAGTGCTGGAGGGATCCGCACGCCGAGGTTTAATATCAGATATATATCGGATGCTGAACTCCTTCCCCGCCCAGGGTAAACACGCATATATGCTTAGCTGGGAGAGAATGCTGGGAGAGGAAATCCCAGAGACGACATGGCAGACGATCTGGTCTCAGGCAGCAAAAAGCTCTTTTTGCACGCTCTATAAAGAAAACGCCTATAAAATCCTCTATTTTTTGTACTTGACACCAGATGTCCTCCACGCTATTTATGCCTCCAGCTCAGACAGATGTTGGCGTTGCCAGGGAGCCAGGGGAACCCTGTATCACATCTTCTGGACGTGCCCCAAAATAATACCTTTCTGGACGGAAAGTACAGTCTCTGCTGTCCCGTCTTCTGGGGGTACAGGTACCCAGGACCCCGAAATCGTTCCGCCTAGGAGTATCACCCCTACAGATCCCCAAACATTCAAAAAAAAAACTGCTTAGACATGTCCTGACGGCTGCGAGATGCCTGGTTGCCCTTCATTGGAAAAGAAATGCCCCACCCTCCCAAGCAGATCTATACACTAGAATAAAAGACATAGAGCTAAAGGAAAAAATGACAGCTAGATTACAGGATAAATTAGAATCGCACAACCAAATCTGGGAGGACTGGCACAGGCGAGAGGATCCGCCCTGAGCTGATGTATGATACAATACCAACTTTTTGTCTACCTACCTGTTTTTATGATCAATAAAAAATTGTTAATTGAAAAAAAAAAAAAAAGAATACACAGGCATTGTTTCAAGGGGCATCAAAATCGTGGCAAAATCGTGCGACTCGCAATAGTGGAAACATAGGCTTACTCTGATGGATGATATCAGAAACATTGTTGAAGAGGAAAGGAAAAAAGAAAAAGTTAATAATAATGTTTTTTCCTCTAAATTGCCTAGGAAAACTTTATTCACAGTCGAAACAAGATTCTCCAATGCCAGACGGTCCGCCGGAGGTAGACGCGGCAGTGGTTCATATAAAAAAGAATTTAATCTCACTAATCGATAATTCAGCCTCAATTGAGGATCCTTTAGACAGATGAATAGACCCTAAATTAAAGGAGCTTTCCAAATGGCGGGTAAACGGCTGGAAGTTAGCAATTGCCTTATTTGTATCCAAAGCCCTGTGGACATGGACCAAAAACGTGGAAAGGTTACAGAAAGCCATTTCCCACATCACAGGAGGAAAGTCAGACTTGATTCCCCAGAACTGCAGAATTAGATGTAGCCGGGGATTCAGGGATGCTTACTTGCACAAACACATGCTACAACTGTTACAGAAGTATCTGAGATTTTCAGTTGACCAGGCCCATCGCGGACATCATCGCAAATATCCCGGAAATCCAGGTGGCTTATCTCGCATCGACAGCATTTGCTCTCTCAGATCAAGGATAAATCAGTTCTGATTCAGATAGACAATAGAGCTGCAATATCATACATACATCACCAAGGTGGAACAAACAACAGTTCCTTACTAAGGGAAGTGGAACCCATCTTCATTTGGGCAGAGGGGAATCTGAAGGACCTAAGAGTAGTCTATCTTCTAGCCCACTTAAACACAGATACCGATCACCTATCCCAAGGATTCCTGGATCCCAACAAATGGTACCTACAACCGAAGTTATTCAGTTGGATTGTGGGCCAGTAGACCTTTCCTGAAATGCATGCTTTTGCTACAGCATGCAATACCAAGCTGCAGAGGTTTATTTCACATCTACCTCACCCTTGAGCAGAAGCAATAGATGCCCTGTCAAGTCCTTGGGCATGCAATCTAATTTAGGCCTCCTCTGGCCCCCTACCTCAAATTCTCTTCAGAAAATATCAACAATAAACGGTGATAACAGTCTTGCCATACTTGCAGGGAGACCAATGATTCCCTAGAGCAATATTTCTTAGTGTCCAGCCACCAGTAAATATTCCTCTGATACCCTTTCTTCTGGCTCGAGGCATCACACCCATCAGAATCTAACCTGTTTTGGAGATCAGATGAGCTGCTTAACATCAGCCTGCCGGGGGGGGGGGGGGGGCTGTCGGAAGTGAAAGTGTCACATCTTGTGGATGTTTATCTGCTGCGGTTCTGGTTGGGGGGGACAATCGGGCCCCTTACATGTGTAATGCCTGTACCCCCCTGATGGCGGCCCTGACTTTATGGACTATAATGCATAATACTGTTTTCACTTAATAACAGCACATGTTTGCATTTATATATGCAGAGTTTTTTTGTTTCGTTTGGTTGCACATTTTTAGTTTTTGTACACAATTATAAAATGGTAAACAGGACAAATAGAGAGGGTGACTCTCCCAAAATAGGGCAGAGGTCGCCTAAAAACCTAGTAGGTATTCTAATGCTTCTCCGCCAGTTTTGCCTTACTTTAATAAGGTATAGAAGGCTTGGTACTCATTTCTCCATGCCAAATACCTTTTGTATCCTTTTGGTAAATCATTCTCCCTTTCCATATGTAGCCAAAAAAATAAATAAAAAATAAAATAGAAGCACTCCAGATAGTTTTATATTATTAAAACCATGTATTAAAATAAAACATAAAAGCAGCCCACTCAAATTTGCTTGTGCTTCATTAGCACTATGCATAGTTACCAACAGTTTATAGGGACACTTTTTTGTCTGTAGGCGGAGTCTTATTATAATTAGGAGCCAGGCATTCATTTGTAGGCATGACGTAGCGGGGGATGCGGCGAAGAATGGGCGTGGTTTAAACGTAATTGACATCGGCAAAACCAGTCAGGGACCAGCACTGCTGGAGCTGAGGGACTGTCAGGTACTCACCAAGGCTGAATTGCTGAGAACGGCTCCCCTTGCAACTAGGTGCACAGTACCCCTGAAGGTGGGACAGCGGGCACTGGGCACGGAGGGGCACGGGTTGCCAGCAGGTATATGGAAGACTTCTGGAAGCTGAGGTAACCGTGCAGGATGGACTTCAGTACTTGATGGAGGGAAAGCCCGGCTGAGCTCTAGCACCAGGAGCTGGACACAACAGGAGGCTGAGGGTCAAGCACAGAGGAAGTCCAGAATGGTTCAGAGCAAGCCAGGGTCATACACAGGGGGTCAATCAGAGGGTACAGGCATCAAACACAGGGAGCAAACTGAGATAAGTCCAGGTGGAGGCCGAGGGTCAAACACAGGAATAACAAAGAGAGAGATATCTAGGAGGCAAGCCAAGGTCAATCACAGGAGATGTTCAAGAGGAGTCGGCTACGGTCCGGGTCACAACAGGTAGGTACAGGAAGCAAGGTCAAGGCACTGGAACACAGGAGCTGAAGAGACAAACCAGCAATGAGACAGAGCACACTGTCGCCTTTTATAGGCCTGTCAGGGGTCACATGGTGCGCCTATTCGTCCGCGCAGCCGTGCGCATAGCTGTGCGCGCGCACCAGTGATTGCGCTGTATTGTGAATAGGGGCGCGCCGTCCCACATTACTATGCGCGAGAGGACTTGTTATTTCGCGCACCCGTGTGCGCGAACCCACCGTATCACGCACCCGTGCACGCCGCTGCGCCGCTCTACCCCGCAGGCGCACAGGGAAGTGCCGATGCTGTAACCTGGTTGTTCTCTGATAGGGACTCTCCTAGCTTCCAGGGGAAGAACTCCTCCAGTTAGAGTGGGGGGGGGGGGGAAGCGAAGGGAAAGGAAAGACAGATTCTGGTGGTAGGGGACTCAATTCTTAGAAGGACAGAGAGGCCAATCTGTAACAAAGACATGAAGTGCCGAACAGTATGATGTCTATCGGGCACTTGGGTTCGGCACATCACGGATCTGGTGGACAAATTACTGGGAGGGGCTGGGGAAGATCCAGCTGTCATGGTGCACGTTGGCAGAGGCAGATGGAGTGTCTTAAAGAACGAATTTTGGGACTTAGGAGCTAAATTGAGGAAAAGGACCTCCAAGGTAGTATTCACAGGAATACTACTGGTACATCGAGCCACACCAGAAAGACAGAGGGAAATTAGGGAAGTAAACAAGTGGCTGAAGAGCTGGTGTATTAAGGAGGGGTTTGGGTTCCTGGAGGACTGGGCCAACTTCTCAGTCGATCACCAGTACTATAGAAGGGACGGACTGCACCTAAATTTGGAGGGTGCAGATCAGCTGGGAATGAAGATGGCCAAAAAGTTAGAGGGGTTTTTAAATTAGGTGATGGGGAAGGGGCCAGAGGTAGAGATAATCAGCATGGAACATATTCCAGAAGGTAGTATTGGAGGCATTAGTGGTAAGTTGACCAAAGCACATAAACCCAAGGTAAGTATAGTAACAAGTCCTAGTTGCAATCTTGAAACACCCAATAAGAGGATAATATGTGACCGGTCTAAACTACGTGGCATGTTCACCAATGCCAGGAGCCTGGCAGACAAGATGGGTGAACTAGAGATACTGTTGTAAGAGGAGGATTTTGATTTTGTGGGAATTTCAGAGACCTGGTTTAACAGCTCTCATGATTGGCTGGCAAACATTCAAGGGTATAACCTTTATCGCAAGGGTAGAGAGGGTAAAAAAGAGGGAGGGGTATGCCTATATATCAAGAATAATGTACAAGTGAATGTGAGAGATGACATCACTAAGGGAGCTAGGGAGGAGGTGGAATCCTTATGGGTAGAGCTCAAAAGGGATGAAGCTAAGGGGAAAATAATACTGGGAGTATGCTATAGGCCCTCTAACCTGAGGGAGGAAGGGGAGACAGATCTCCTATCACAATTTGGATTAGCAGCAAGGATGGGAAGTGTTATCATAATGGGGGATTTTAATTATCCAGACAGACTGGGCGAAGGGAACCGCACATTCATCTCGCCAGTTCCTAAATGTCTTGCAGGAAAATTTTATAGGTCAGATGGTAGACGCACCAACTAGAAATAAAACGTTACTGGATCTACTGATTACCAACAATACAGACCTGATCACAGATGTGGAAATACAGGGCAATTTAGGGAACATCGATCACAGGTCAATTGGCTTCAGTATGAATCACACAAATAGGAAACATAAGGGGAATACAAAGAAACTGAATTTCAAAAGAGCCAACTTCCCTAAACTGGGAACCTTGCTACAAGGCATAAATTGGGATAAAATCTTAGGAACAAAGAACACGGAGGAGAGATGGGTTTGCTTTAAGAGCATATTAAATAAGGGCATTAGCCAATGCATCCCACTGGGTAATAAATTTAAAAGAGCGAACAAAAGTCCTGGATGGCTTAACTCCATGCATGTAAAAATGCATATAAAAGCAAAGGAGAAAAATACAAGGTTGAGGGATCATCATCAGCATTCAGACTTTATAAAGAATGCAACAAGAAATGTAAGGGTGCAATAAGGACGGCTAAGATAGAACATGAAAGACACATAGGAGGAGAGCAAAAAAAATCCCAAGAAATTCTTTAAGTATGTAAAGAGTAAAAAAGGGAGGACAGACCATATTGGCCCCATAAAGAATGAGGAAGGACATCTGGTTACAAAGGATGGGGAGATGGTGAAGGTATTGAATTTATTGTTCTCCTTAGTCTTCACAAGGGAATCGGGGGGCTTCAGTAACCAAAACTGCAGTGTTTATCCTCATGACACATCACAGGAAGCACCTCCATGGTTAATAGAGGACAGAATAAAAATTAGCCTTGAGAAACTTAACATTAATAAATCACCGGGACCAGATGGCTTGCACCCGAGGATACTTAGGGAACTCAGTCAAGTAATTGCCAGACCATTGTTCCTAATTTTTATTGTCTACTGACTGGAATGGTACCAGCTGATTGGAGAAAAGCCAATGTAGCACCACTATTTAAAAAAGGCCCAAAATACATCCCTGGGAATTACAGACCAGTTAGCCTAACATCAATAGTATGTAAACTCTTGGAGGGAATGATAAGGGACTATATACAAGATTTTAGTAATGAGAATGGTATCATTAGCAGTAATCCGCATGGATTCATGAAGAATAATTTTTGCCAAACTAATCTACTAACCTTCTATGAGGAGGTGAGTTGCCAGATAGACAAAGGAAGGCCCATAGACGTGGTGTATCTGGATTTTGCAAAAACATTGGACACAGTTCCCCATAAACGTTTACTGAACAAAATAAGGTCCATTGGCATGGACCATAGGGTGAGTACATGGGGAGTACTCGGAATGATCAGGGGGCGAGTTCAGAGGGTGGTAATAAATGGGGAGTACTCGGAATGTTCAATTTGTTCATAAATGACCTGGAGGATGTGGTAAACAGTTCAATCTCTGTATTTGCGGATGATACTAAGCTAAGCAGGGCATTAACTTCTCTGCAGGATGTGGACACCTTGCAAAAAGATCTGAACAAATTAATGGGGTGGGCAACTACATGGCAAATGAGGTTCAATGTAGAAAAATGTAAAATAATGCATTTGGGTGGCAAAAATATGAATGCAATCTATACACTGGGGGGAGAACCTCTGGGGGAATCTAGGATGGAAAAGGACCTGGGGGTCCTAGTAGATGGCGATGCCAAGCTGCTGCTAACAAAGCAAACAGAATATTGCCATGCATTAAAAAGAGGATCAACTCCAGAGATAAAACGATAATTCTCCCGCTCTACAAGACTCTAGAGTATGCTGTCCAGTTCTGGGCACCAGTCCTCAATAAGAATGTACTTGAAATGGAGCGAGTACAAAGAAGGGCGAAAAAGCGAATAAAGGGTCTGGAGGATATTAGTTATGAGGAAAGGTTGCAAGCACTGAACTTATTCTCTCTGGAGAAGAGACGCTTGAGTGGGGATATGATTTCAATTTACAAATACCGTACTGGTGACCCCACAATAGGGATACAACTTTTTCGCAGAAGGGAGTTTAACAAGACTCATGGCCACTCATTAAAATTAGAAGAAAAGAGGTTCATTCATTAAACTATGTAGAGGGTTCTTTACTGTAAGAGCGGCAAGGATGTGGAATTCCCTTCCACAGGCGGTGGTCTCAGCGGGAGGCATTGATAGTTTCAAGAAACTATTAGATAAGCACCTGAACGACCGCAACATACAGGCATATACAAGGCAATACTGACATATAATCACACACATAGGTTGGACTTGATGGACTTGTTTGCATTTATATATGCAGAGTTTTTTTGTTTCCTTTGGTTGCGCATTTTTATTTTTTGTACACAATTATAAAATGGTAAACAGGACAAATAAAGAGGGTCACTCTCCCAAAGTAGGGCAGAGGTAGCCTAAAAACCTAGTAGGTGTTCTAATGCTTCTCCGCCAGGTATAGAAGGCTTGGTACTCATGTCTCCATGCCAAATACCTTTTGTATCCTTTTGATAAATCATTCTCCCTTTCCATATGTACGCCAAAAAATAAAATAAAAAATAAAATAGAAGCACTCCAGATAGTTTTATATTATTAGAACCATGTATTAAAATAAAACATAAAAGCAGCCCACTCAAATTTGCTTGTGCTTCATTAGCACTATGCATAGTTACCAACAGTTTATAGGGACACTTTTTTGTCTGTAGACAGAGTCTTATTATAATTAGGGGCGAGGCATTCATTTGTAGGCGTGACTTAGCAGGGGATGAAAAATGCGGCGAAGAATGGGCATGGTTTAAACGTAATTTACATTGGTGAAACCAGTCAGGGACCAGCACTGACTGGTTTCCTAGCTGCCAGGGGAAGAACTCCTCCAGTGAGAGTGGGGGGGGGGGGGGGGGGGGGAGCGAAGGGAAAGGAAAGACAGATTTTGGTGGTAGGGGACTCAATTCTTAGAAGAACAGAGAGGCCAATCTGTAACAAAGACCTGAAGCGCCAAACAGTATGTTGTCTACTGGGCGCTCGGGTTCGGCACATCACAGATCTGGTGGACATATTACTGGGAGGGGCTGGAGAACACCCAGCTGTCATGGTGCACGTTGGCACCAATGACAAAGTCAGAGGCAGATGGAGTGTCCTAACGAACGATTTTAGGGACTTAGGAGCTAAATTGAGGAAAAGGACCTCCAAGGTAGTATTCTCAGGAATACTACCGGTACATCGAGCCGCACCAGAAAGACAGAGGGAGATTAGGGAAGTAAACAAGTGGCTGAAGATCTGGTGGTCAGCAGAGCCCCTCCATACATCTGTGTCCCCAGCGGAGCCCCTCCTTACATCTGTGGGAGTTGGTGGTCAGCAGAGCAGCAGGGTCCTCCTCACATCTGTGTCCCTGACAGCACAGCCATCCTTCAAGCCGCATCTGTCTCTCACCAGCTAGTTCCTAGCTTTCTCCGGGTGTTCAGTGGAGAGGGGAGGGGCCTCTTCACTGAACACAAGGGGATTAGTCCTCATGATGGCCATCTTTTTGTAGCGCACCAGAAGTGACTTTGTTCTCACACTGAGAACAAAGCACCCGGCCGGGCAGCGGGCGGAGGCTGCTCGGTGTGATGGATTGCGCTGCAAAGCAGCTCCAAACCCTAAAAATGAATCTCGTGATTGCATTCACGTGGCGCTTCCCATAGGCGCCTGAACACAGTGCACCCTATGGACGAGCCGCCACTGGACCTGTGCCTGACTACCCCGATCCTGACTTTGTCCACCGCCTGTGCTTGTTTGCTGCCAGTCCTGACCTCATCTTGTCTCCTGGATTTCCTGTTGTCTCCTGCTGTTGTACTCTGCCCATGGGAGTGGTCTCCGCATCCTCAGCTGGGTGTACCTGGGGGCTGAGACCTGGTTCCAGCTTGCTGCAAATCCATCCCCACCATCAGGGTCCTGGTGAAGAAGCTAGACTCAGTGGCCTGGGGAACCCAGAGTTGACAATCTACAAGGCCCACTACCAGAGACTATTGACACACTACAAATGTATGCACAAAAATGCAGCAGATCGATGACAGATCAACCTCCTGTCAATATCTCCCCATGATTGTCACATGGGTATTTGCATCTGTGCCATATGGATGATGGGAGGCATTCTGCCAACAGAGCAGAAGATCAGTAATATCCTAGCAGCCAGTATCTAGCAGGTGAGACATGCTTAATGGCTGCCTACAATTTATCCTGGTCAGTGGGCTTAGACGAGGGTAGGCTCTATGGACGCCGAATGCTTTACTCGGGAGCGTGCCCGCAATGTAACCCCCCTCGGGAGAGCACTTCACCAAGGGGGTTATCTAATGCGGGGAGGAGCCGCAAGAGCCGCCGAGGGACCCCAGAAATAGATGTTTGGGGCCACTCTGTGTAAAACGAGCTACACAGTGGAGGGAAGTATGACATGTTTGTTTTTTAAAAAAAATAAAAAAACAATCCTTTAGTATCACTTTAAATGTGAAAATGTCTGCTGGCATAATGCACAACATGAAGCTAACCTCTATTTGGGGGGGCTGGGAAAGATATGTGCATTCGGATGAAAGATATGCAGCGTTCTTGACGGACGTGCTCATATGGTATCGTTAGATAGACGATCTGTTCCTGGTGTGGACCGGGACTAAAGATAGACTCCTGGAATTCATCCATAAATTGGATGAAAATGACTTTAATCTTAAATTTACCTTCAACATTGATAATGGCCAGATCCCGTTCTTCGATCTGTCCATTATCAAACAACAAGATGGTAGCCTGGGCACTGACCTCTATTGAAAACCCACTGCTGGCAATACATTGTTATATGCCACCAGTGCTCATCCTAAACCACTAGTGCGCAGTATACCTTTTGCGCAATACTTGCGCTTGCGCAGAAACTGCACATTCGAAAGTGACTTCAGGACCCAGGCCAATGCTCTTTGTGAGCGGCTTTTACTCAGAGGCTATTCTCCTACCAATCTGAGAAAGGGATTTAATAAAGCCTTCGCACGATCCAGGAGTTCTTTGTTATATAATCGTCCGAAAGCAGTATCTCCGCCAATAACTCTGTAACATTTGTTACTACGTATTCTGCTAACCAAAATACACTTAAGCCCCATACACACGCGCGGATTATCCGAGGACCAGGTCCGTCGGATCATGTCCGATGTTGGTTTTGCGTACACACGGTCGGACAAAGTTGTCGGAAAATCCGATCATTCTGAACGTGGTGACGTTTGTTGCGTACGACGGGACTACGTAGAGGCTAGTAGCCAATAGCTTTGGTCTTGTAATGTGATCTGAGCATGCATGGCACTTTGTCCGTCAGGAATTCGATACACACGATCGGATTTGGTGTGATCGGACTTTGTTGTCAAAAAATCTATCCAGCAGGAGATAGGACTTTGTCCGTCGAACAATCCGATGGAAACTGTCTGATGGTGCCTACACACGGTCGGATTTTCCGACAACATTGTCCGATAGGACAGAATCCATGGGAAAATCCGACCGTGTGTATGGGGCTTTAGAAAGATATTGTCCAACAACTGGCACATGCTGACCGAACACCACATTTTGAACAAACTTGTACGACACGTCCCTGAATTGGTGTTCCGTAGGGCTTGTTCCCTACGGGACCGTTTGACCTGTAGCCATTACACATCTGCTAATTTAAAAAAAAAAAACAGACCTTATGGGACTTTCAAATGCGGAGACTGCCCCGCTGCCCCTGGATCCATGAGGGTAAATGTTTTACTTTACCCAATGGCGAGACCTTTATCCCTCGCACTTTTGCAGACTGTGGTACTAGGAGTGGGAAGACCATCCGTGAACTTAGGTAAAGGATTGGTGACCACCTCTACTACTCTGGAAGCGGTAAATTAACCACCATTGGCAGACATATCGGAATTCACCACCGATACAATACCTCTGTGGTCCGTTTCCAGGTTTTGGAGGTGGTACACCCGAACCCGAGGGGGGGGGGGTGGGTGATTGGGACCAAACAATCATACAGAAGGAAACTCTGTGGATTGAGAGGCTCAATGCCACCCTCCCCCGGGCCTTAACGAAATGATTTCATATAAACCCTTCTTATAAATTGTGAGTTTTCTGAAGGGTAAATTACCCCTAACCCCCTTTTTCACTTCATCCTAAAATATTGTTCTCTTTTCAAAAATGCCGAACCTAAATAGTCATTTTATTGAGGTCCCAGGATCAGCCCAGTCCCCTGCGGTTACAGTGGTGAACAATTGGGGGATATTTCCCCACATTATTCCTTATTACATATTCTGTATATACTTCTTGTGTTATGTTTATTTTTCATTTTACTTAACTGTAAGGGAGACCTGCTCAAATCCACCCTTGGCGGCCAGGTAGGTCTAATTCGGGGCCCCCCCTTAAGTGGGTTCCCTACTGGCGGATGTGTGCCTGCCCTGGTAGGACTTTCTTCACGACTGTCCTCACTTACACAGGATGAGCCCGGACCTATTGGTCCTAGGGCTCCTGCTGTGTGCACATGCGCGGTAAGCATGGGTTGTGCGCCTGCGCGGTGCGGGTCTACTGATCCTACCGACGCTTCCCTCGGGTTACTACCTTCCGCGCATGCGCGGTAGTTACATAACTGTGCACCCACGTCATGCGGGTTTATGGTCCTATGGACCTATCGCTGGGTACTTTCTTTTGGCGCGTGCGCATGCGCGGTTACACGGACTCGTGTGTCCGCGTTGTGTGGATGGGCTGACCCCATGACGTCAGACGCAGCCGTTTGGCGGCATTCAGACGCCATGAGGGTTGGGGATCTCATATAGTGGTCCATTACAGACCACTGGTGAGCAGTGTGAGGACCCTGTATGCTGGGCTGCTACTTTGGACGATCACAAACACAGGTTGGTACTATCTTTATGAAGCTTGCAGGGACCAGGACATTTTCTTATGTCCTGTACCATTGATCATGGTTTTTATCCTCTGCCTCAGTGATTCAAACTAATGTCCTTATGGTTATTGTATTGCATTATTTTAGATCACAACACTCTCCAGCTCTTTTCCAACACCCTGTGAGCGAGTGGCTCCTGTATATCCCAGGACAATTGCATTTTTTATTTTACCCGCTATACCTGTGTTGCCCGTCCAATTAATCAGCCTATGCATAGAGCCTGGTTAAGTTCACTATTTGGAGAGTTAAGCCCCATACACACGGTCGGATTTTCCGATGGATTCTGTCCTATCAGACAATGTTGTCGGAAATTCCGACCGTGTGTAGGCACCATCGGACAGTTTCCATCGGATTGTCCGACGGACAAAGTCCTATCTCCTGCTGGATAGATTTTTTGACAACAAAGTCCGATCACACCAAATCCGATCGTGTGTAGCGAATTCCGACGGACAAAGTGCTACGCATGCTCAGATCACATTACAAGACCAAAGCTATTGGCTACTAGCCTCTACGTAGTCCCGTCGTAGGCAACAAACGTCACCACGTTCAGAATGATCGGATTTTCCGACAACTTTGTCCGACCGTGTGTACGCAAAACCAACATCGGACAAAGTACGACGGACATGATCCGACGGACCTGGTCCTCGGATAATCCGCGCGTGTGTATGGGGCTTAAGACTTATTCATATTATACTTCTAATTGGTGGACTAACTGGTGATTTTGGAAGTATTCTTTGTTTTTTTCAGTCTACACGTGGTGGTCTGCACATTTCTCCTTCCCTCCATCCGCACCTTCTAGTCTATCCCTGTTTTGTATTGCCTTACCTCCTGTCCCCACCTCTTCTTCCCCTTTTCCTTTCTTCCCCCTCCCCAACCCTGCCTATTTTCTACCGTTAATCTATAATCATCATTATTTGCATTTCTATCATCTCCTTACACACTTCTTCTCTCCCCTCCCCTTCCCTACTCTCCCCCCTCCCCTCTTTATTCTCCAACCTCTCTTCCCTCTTTTTCTTCCCCACACTTCTTTTGCCCTTTTTCTTCTCCTCCCCCCCTGCCCCTTCCCCCGTTTTCTATCCCCCAATTCCTTACAGTTCACTTCTTTGTCTTCCCTCTCACTCTTCTACCTCCTTTCTCCCCCCCCCTTTTCTCCTTTCCCACGTTTCACTTCCCGTTCCTTTTTCCCCCTTTACCCACCTCACCATCCCTCACCTTTTCCTGCTTCACTCTAGCTATCGCTTGCCCTCCCCTTTTGATTTCCCCCTGTTTTTCTCACCTTAAATCCCTTCCTTTTTGGTTTGTATTTCCTTGTCACCCTTTGGGTTTTCCACCACTATGTCACACTAATGTGTGTACCCATTGATCTATATTACTATGTGTGACAGACCTGGCTGGGACACAGGCTGTTGGAGGGGACTGAACGCGAGCCTATTACCTTGGGATTATGGGCCCTGGCATTTGGGGGAACAGTGCTCTTTGAGCTGCAAGCCTGGGACCCCTGAGCTGGTGGTACTTGGATTCAGGTCCATGCTGGCCCCCCAATACACATAGAATCTGTATGTGTATTTGGCATATTAGCAAGAGACGCTAATGTCATGACTCATGAACTCCAGCCACCTGTCTGTTGTGTTAATTGATTATAGTCTGGCTTGTAAGAGTGTTTCACCTATTGTTGTATGTGCTAATTAACCCTGCAATTGAATGATGGAGCCCAGTGTTGATTGAGATAATTAGCTCATGCTAATTAGGTTAGGCTTGAGTCATCTGTCAACTGTATATAAGTGTGACATGTCCAATAAAGATTCATTCCTGATGTACCCTACACTGGTGTTGTCTGGTGACTGGGTAAGCTAAGGGGGTCTTGGATTGTGTGGTACCGGACAGAGGAAGCAGTTACGGCGGACATCTTGGGTACGAGGTCCGTCACAATTGGCTGGCAGCGGTGGGATCGTGCTTCCTTGTCGTGAACACATCCAAACCATCACCTGGATCCAAGGCCCGCATAGCAGAGGTACAGATACGTCATCATGGAAGAGGAATTCGGAAGGAGGTTGCGAGAGATGCGGATACAGCACAGAGGACCAGTATCGGTGCAGGTCCTGCTGGGATGGTATGATTCTGTTCGCCTACAACTCTGGAAAGAAGCGCTAGCCTGTGAGCAGCGACACCAGGGAAAAGTTCTCCCCTCCATCCATGTAAGGTACTGGTCGCAGTATGAAGTACGATTGCTGTTATTGGGGGAACAACCGAAGCAGGAGTGGACAGCTGAGTTAAACAGGCTGATCCGGGCAGAAATGCGTTTGGACGAGAGCTACAGAGCCCTCCGGTGGTATGTAGCCCAAGTGTGCCCGTGGACAGCAGATGACAGGCCCACGGAAGGCTTTGATTATAATGGCCTGGGATTGTTGTACTGGAGGCTGTCCGAGGACCCGACTTTGGGAGTGATCTGGAGTGGCGTTTGGAGGAAATAATGGAGCACAGAGAGCAAAGATTGAACGTCTCAGAAGTGCTCTGGGCACAGGAAGATTTGGAGTTCCTGGCCGCTCTGGAATGGGAGCTGGAGATCGCCTACATACAGCTGCTAGACACTGCTCAGCAGCAGGGTGGGGCTCCCTTTGCCTGGGACTATGAGGAAATACCAGCAGACAGCTCTGAAATTCTGGCTGAAGAATCGGCAGTGGAAACTCTGGAGATTGCCGTCCCCAAACCTGAAGTGCTGACAATAGGGCAGAGCTCTGCTAACTGCTGCCCAGCATCAACAGCAGTATCTGGGGAGTTACAAGGAACTTCCCCAGCTGAAGCGCTGGTCACCGGACAGAGGGTCCAAGACCTCTGCCCCACACCTGTGTCAGTTTTGGAGGCTCAGGGTGAGAAGGTGGCGATCACTTCCAGCAGCAGATACAGGGGGAGAAGGGAGAGGAGGTGTTTGTTGTCCCTCCTCAACAGTCGGCCAGGGGGAGAAAGCGGTCTTTCCTCCCAGCAAAGATCAGTGCACCTGGGAGACAATACCACAGACATGTCATCCCAGCAGCCAGATGAGGGAATGGAAAAGGAAGCAGCCGGCTCCCCTTCCCAATGGCAGCTACACAATTTGGGAGTGGAGGAAGCCAGCCTCCTGCCCCAACGGTTAACCAGAGCGGAGGATGTGGAGTCCCCAGCAGAAGTGCGGGCAACAGGGCAGAGTGCTACCCACCTCTGTCCAGCACCAGCAACAGCTGCGGAGCTCCAGGGAGCTGGGGCAGTCGGCCTCTCTCCCCAACAGTTAGCTGGAGGAGATGATGTAGGGAAGCTCCTACACCCACCTGAACTGCTGGCAACGGAACAGAGCGCTGCTGGCCTCTGCCCGCAACTAAAACAGGACAGATTCCCTGTAAAGGTGGATGGGAATGCAGTCTCCACCAGTATAACCCAGGGATGCTGGGCGGTCGGCCCAGATCCCCAACAGCAGGATGGAGTGAGCCCAGTCACCCTGTCTTCTCTCCAGCGGCTGAAAAGACTCCAGGGAGAAGGGCCAGTCCAGGCCTCTCCCCAGCGGCAGATATGTTCTTTGAGAGAGGCAGAGGTTGGCTGGGTGAGTGCTCTGTTTGGAACAATTTGTTTGGGGTACTGTGTGGGTACAGGCATTAGAGGACTGGAACCACTGACTAACTTCGGAGTCAACCCGTCTGGGGTCTCCTCCTGTGTTAGTCTCCTGCCGAAAGGGGAGAAATGTGACAGACCTGGCTGGGACACAGGCTGTTGGAGGGGACTGAACGCGAGCCTATTACCTTGGGATTATGGGCCCTGGCATTTGGGGGAACAGTGCTCTTTGAGCTGCAAGCCTGGGACCCCTGAGCTGGTGGTACTTGGATTCAGGTCCATGCTGGCCCCCCAATACACATAGAATCTGTATGTGTATTTGGCATATTAGCAAGAGACGCTAATGTCATGACTCATGAACTCCAGCCACCTGTCTGTTGTGTTAATTGATTATAGTCTGGCTTGTAAGAGTGTTTCACCTATTGTTGTATGTGCCAATTAATCCTGCAATTGAATGATGGAGCCCAGTGTTGATTGAGATAATTAGCTCATGCTAATTAGGTTAGGCTTGTCATCTGTCAACTGTATATAAGTGTGACATGTCCAATAAAGATTCATTCCTGATGTACCCTACACTGGTGTTGTCTGGTGACTGGTAAGCTAAGGGGGTCTTGGATTGTGTGGTACCGGACAGAGGAAGCAGTTACGGCGGACATCTTGGGTACGAGGTCCGTCACACTATGTTTAAGTTTTTTATCATTCCTAAATACCAGAGCCTGTCCTGCATAATCCCCCGCATTCGCCACAGGGGGAATTGATGGGTCCTTTGATCTACTGCTTCTGCCGGTGTGGGTGAGCCGGTCTTCTTATTTACAATCAAATGTAAACGTATTGTTATAATATTATATTTTTTGCTCTGTTTTTGTTTTATTGTATATAAACTTACCATCTACTTTATAGACCATTCTCCTGAAGTAACGGTTTGCCGCAAAACCGGTAGAGGAATTTCTTCACACCTCTCCTCAACACAAATCTTAAGGGGAAACCCGATAGAAGTTGTTTTGTTGTGGTGTATTTGATTTTAACTACTTAACTGTATATGTGTATATATTTTTTGTTGTCATTAAACTTTTGTATATTTTTCTATTACCTATGAATTGTGATTTACTACCCAGTACCGAGATAGTCCATATACCCCAAACTAATCCTGCAGGTCTGGACACATAGGGTACAGCATTAGCAACTGTCCCAGTGATCCTAGAACCTTCTTGTTTTCACAACATGAAGTAAGTAAGCCACAACAAAAGCATTGTCTGGGTATTGTTGATTTTACTTATAAAATCATTTTTCTTTGGAGGAGCATTTACATATACTGTAAAAAAATATACAAAGGGAGTTTTATACTGACTAGATAGTTGTGACCATATTTTTTATAATTCCTTTGGCTCAGTCTATCACATTCCACAATACTGACTTCATTACCTTTTTATTTTCATTATAGATTTTGCAATAAAAATAATAAAAGCAAAAGGAAACAACATGTGGTTGGGAAGGTAGTAAAGTAGAGACTAAAAAAATTATGTGGTTGAATTATTCATGCAACTAAATGTATTAAAAAAGTTTGAACTCCTTTGGAGTCTCTAAAAAAATATCCACTAACCCAAATAAAATTCTTCACATCTTAATTGACTACAAACCATTTGCGAATGCTGGGAAATCAGTGTAAATCATTATTTCATTTTTATGTGCACCTACTACTGCAATTAACTAAGTTATAATTGTTTGCACTCTAGCAAAAAAAAAGAAAAAATAATTTCTAGCATGTAAGCGTGGATTATTAGCCGAAGAATAGTGAGAAACTTTCCAAAATCAGTGGCCTATAGATATTTTCTCAAAATACTTAATTGCATCATAGAATTGCAATTTCAGAAAGAGTTGGATTCCTGGATAAGATTTGTAATACCTACTTGCAAACATCAATAAATAAAGGCATATCAGAAAACACTGTTCCCCTTGTGATCGTCAGCACCCCCAACTCATGGCCAAGCACTTGGCGTCTCACCCAGCCAACATGCATTGACTTCCGCCTTGTCCCTTCCGGACAGGGTCTGACGTTATCTCCGGTACTATGCGGTGCGCCCTAACGTAAATCACCCTGTAGCAGGCTCGCTAAAAGAGAAAACTATAACCTGCAGTGCTGATCCGCATTGCCCAGGCATATTTCACTGTTGACATCAATTAAAAACAGGCATGTGAAAAACATAATTGCAGCCAGGAGCAATTAAGAAATATGCCTTGTAAAAAAAAAAAAACTGCACTTAATTATTCAAGATACACTGCATTTTTCTACATACATGACATTCAGTAGGGGTTTCCGTCTACTTTAACAGACCTTCCAGTGCCTACAAGCCCTACACGAATCTTTCCCTGTGCAATTTGTCATAAGCACTCTCTAAGCTTTCCCTATTACAGATAAAGCACATTGTCTGTCTATATGGCTACATTAAGATAATAAACCTTCTGACTTTACAACTCCTTTAATGTTGCAGCATTTTCTTGTGAGTACAGACCAGCATGATGACATGACAAAGAGAATGGGTTCTAAAAGCCTAAGCTCAAAAGAAGTGGGTGAAATAAAGCTGGCCTTCATTCAACCCAGATTATTGTTGGCACATAATGGCTTGAAGAATTACAAGGGAAGACAACTGATGGTGAGTATCCCAGAGAGAGCTTTTTTTTTAATCTTACATGTTATGGGTTATTTATTTTCTTTATAAAGTAAACTAGATAGCAGCTTTAAATTGACTTGAATGACAAAATCCCATCCCATCAGATGTGTAGCGATACCCCCAGTTAAGAGGGCCGCTGATTTGTTTTGGGTCCCTGAGTACAGCTCCACCAACCCCCGGCAATTTGCTCTACCCGCTCTGGCACAGTTAGTCAAGGGGTATGTATCTATGCACATATAAATATATCACTTATACTCTAAGTGTAATGGGTATGAACTCACAAGCAGACTGCTGAGATAAGAATAACTGGCTTTACTTTGGCAGTAAGGAAAAGAAATAGTAACATGCATTTAAACATATGACTTACAACACATTAGCAGGTCCCTGCAATATGCACTTGAACATGTACACACATATGTATCAAACTAGCAATGGGGAACGGAGCGCCAAGTGTAGCGACCGTCTGCTATGCACCCCTGAGGTGCAATAAATCTATCTGCGCCTACCTAACGGACCAGGCCTGATCCCTAGCAATAGAGCTCAGTCCTTGAATAAGTACAGTGTTCTTCACCGGCAATGAATCTGTAGAGGTGGTGCACATGTAGCTTTAAATGGTGTATTTGTAATCCACAGAAAGTAACATCTGCTGCTCTGAGGTAAATTGTGCCTAGGCAGTTCAATAGGAATAAACGTGTGTATAGCAATGCAGGATGAGCCTTCCAGCTCTCTCACCAATCCTGGGGTACCGTCCTCAGCTCCGGTCCCTCTAATGGCGGCTACGGCCTCCTCCGTCACAGCCCCTGCGCTCCGGTCCTCAGCTCCGACCGACCGACTGTAGGGAAGAGTCTCCGCTCCGCTGCTGCTGACTCTGAGGGATGAGAGTCTCTCTCCACCTGCTGCAAGGCCCAGGCTTCAGGCCTTCAGCAGTCCCGGTCCGCACAGGTGTCTCCTCAGGAACCAGTCTCCGCGTCACCAGCTCCGTCAGAAGAGGCAGCCCAGTCAGCCAAGGCATCAGAAGAGGAAGAGGCGGTCTCTCCTCCTCCTTTTTATAACCTCCCCAGCAGCCTCTCGGGCGGAAACACGCAGCCCGGGAGCCTGGGGGATTATGGGGAATGTAGTCTTTTCCCCTAAAAGGGGTACAACCCCGCTACACACTCCCCCCACTTTGAATCTTTGGTCCCCAAAGACAGTGTTCAAATTACAAGCTTTCTCGGGAACAACACTTTCACATAATTTGGACAGGGGAGCTTCCCACCAATTAGCATAAGATGGGGAGCTGTCCTGTCTACAGGTCACTTCAGTGTGGGCGACCTGTTTAACTGTGCCAGAGAGTGAGCTGGGGTTGCCCTCCACCAAATGAACAGTGGATGGGTCAGGGCGTTCAGCACTTCTCCTTGCTGTGGTAACAGAGTCCTCTGAACTTTCTCCCATCTTGGGGTAAGTTAACTTCTTGGGAGGCTTCACAACTCTGCGAGCTCTCTGTTCTCGTGGGACTTCTTCAGGAACACATTCTGGCAACATCTCTGGTTCTGGAACATCTACTTCTTCTTCTTCTGAGTAGAGACCATGGATATCTTCCCAGCACTCAGGCACAACACTGAATGGCACAAACTCTGTGGCTTCTGGGTTCAATGTGTTATCTTCCACATCTTCAGTAGGTGGAAGATCTATGGCAGAATTTCCTGGAGGTGAGGAAGGCCATAGCCATTCAAGTTCTCCTCTTTCTTCTTCTGGTTGGGGGTCCTGCCCACCCCTAACTTGGGATGTCTGAGACCTAGTATTAGGCCTGGGGGTATCCAGAATGGAAACAGATTCAGGTAAGTCTCTCACTGGAGGTATTCTGACTGCTTCAGTGAGTGGGAGCAAATGATTCCTGTGCCAGGTCTTCAAAGGCCCCACTCTTCCTTCTGGCTTCAACTTGTAGACAGGCAATCCTGGAAGCTTTCTGCAGATGATGTATGGCTCTGATCTCCATCTATCAGCAATCTTGTGTTTTCCAGGGATCCCTAGATTGCGTAACAGTACACGGTCCCCAGGCTGTAGGTCCTGTACTCGAACCTTCAAGTCAAAGTTCCTCTTATTTCGGGCCCCCCTCTGGTCAGAGGCCGCTTGAGCTTTCTCATAAGCTTTCTTCAAACTGTGCCTCAGTCTGTCCACATATCCTTTGTGGGAGGCAGCAGAGGCATGGTCTAAGGAAATGCCAAAGGCCAAATCCACTGGCAATCTTGCTTCTCTCCCAAACATAAGTCGGTAAGGAGAGAAACCTGTCACATCACTTGTGGTGCAGTTGTAGGCATGCACCAGAGCTGAAATGTGTTGACTCCAATGTTGCTTCTTCTCTGTCTCTAGAGTTCCCAACATGTTCAATAGTGTCCTGTTGAACCTTTCAGGCTGGGCATCACCTTGAGGGTGATAGGGTGTAGTTCTAGTCTTCTCTACTCCCAAAGAATCTAGTAGCTTCCTGATCAGGCGACTCTCAAAGTCCCTTCCTTGGTCTGAATGGATTCTCTGTGGCAGTCCATAGTGAACAAAGTACTTCTCCAGAAGTACCTTGGCTACTGTAGAGGCCTTCTGGTCCTTGGTTGGGAAAGCCTGAGCATAACGAGTGAAATGGTCGGTTACCACCAGAACATTTCCCAATCCACTCAAATCGGGTTCAAGGCAGAGAAAATCAATGCATACCAGATCCATTGGGCCTTGACTCTGTAGGTGGCCATTGGGGCAGCTTGATGGGGTAAAGTCTTCCTCTGAATGCATCTTGCACAGGAATGGCAATACTCCTCCACTTCGGTCCTCATGCAGGGCCAATAAAACCGGTCTCTGATAAGTTGGAAGGTTCTCTCTGCTCCCAAGTGACCATGCTGGTCATGTAAGGCAATCAGCACAGTCTCTCGATGCTTCTCGGGGAGAAACAACTGCCACTTATCTTCTGGGCCATCAGAGGGGCCCCTTCGGTAGACTACCCCCTGATGCACCTGTAACTTGTCCAACTCTCTCCTCAGTAGGCGAGCTTCTTTAGAAGGGTGAAGGCGAAGTCCCTCTGGACTCTTGTCTTCCAGGGCTTCCAGGACCAATTTCCCCATGGGATCTTCCAATTGGTCACACCTTAACTCCGTCTTGGACAGCTTCGGTAGGCACTCTTCTTCTAGTTGAGTTACCCCACAGTAACACTTCGGGACTCCCACTGTGGTAACTCCTATCTCTTCAGCTCTGGATCCTCCTCTGGCTTGGAGTTCAGCCCCCTGACAAAGGGCTCGCACTCCATCTGGTGCCACCTGAGTCCAGTCTTCCCAGTCATCGACCATGACATGGGATCTTCGGGACAGGGCATCTGCATCCCTATTTCCAGCCCCTGGCCTGTACTTGAGGCTGAAATTGAATCCAGACAACGCCGCCAACCATCTGTGTCCAGTTGCATCCAGCTTGGCGGTGGTGAATAGGTAGGTCAAGGGGTTGTTATCTGTCTTTTACAGTAAACTCGGCCCCATACAGATAGTCTCTCAACTTGTCAACAACTGCCCATTTGAGGGCTAAGAACTCCAACTTGTGGGTGGGATAGTTCTTCTCGGAGGGGGTCAGGCTCCGGCTCACATAGGCCACTGGTCGTAGCTGGTCTTCATACTCCTGGTAGAGTACTCCACCTAGGCCCTCATGGCTGGCATCAACATGTAGCTCATATGGTCTAGTGGGATCAGCGTAGGCCAAAACTGGGGCTGTGGTGAGACTTCTCTTCAAGGTTCTGAAAGCCTCTTCACACCTTGAGTTCCATTGGTCTTGAACCAACTCACCGGGCCTCCTAGGCCCCAATCCATCTTCCTCTCCTTCTGTCTTGAGCAGTTCGTTTAGGGGTTTTGCAATGCGGGCAAACCCATCCACAAACCTGCGGTAGTAGGAGCAGAACCCCAAGAAAGACCGAAGTTCTGTAACTGTTGTGGGTCTTGGCCACGAAGTAACTGCCTCCAACTTCTCAGGGTCTGTAGCCACTCCTTTTTCAGACACTATGTGTCCCAGATAGTTCACAGAAGACTGATAGAACCGACACTTCTCTGGAGAAAGTTTGAGTCCCTCTTCACTGAGCCTCTTCAGTACTTTCTCCAATCTGGCTTCATGCTCTTCCAAAGTCTTTCCAAAGACAATGACATCGTCCAGGTACACAAGGACTTCTATGAGGTTCATGTCTCCAACTGTCCTTTCCATTAGGCGTTGAAACGTAGCAGGAGCTCCAGATAGGCCCTGAGGCATCCTGTTGAACTCAAAGAATCCTACTGGGGTTATGAAGGCAGTCTTTTCTCTATCTTCTGGATGCATGGGGATTTGGTAATACCCACTCTTGAGGTCCATCACACTGAACCACTTAGCTCCAGATAAACTCTGTAAGGCATCCTCTATCCTTGGCGTGGTGTACTGGTCAGGAATGGTCCTCCTGTTGAGAGTTCTGTAGTCAATGCAGAGCCTCAATGACCCATTCTTCTTCCTGACTACCACAATTGGGGAGGCATAGGGGCTTCTGGACTCCCTAATCACTCCCGTCTTCTTCAGTTCCGCAAGCTGCTCCCTCAGATCCTCCAGATCTGCTAGCGGGACTCGCCTCACTCTCTCTCTGAATGGCTTGTCCTCTTGCATGCGGATTCGATGGGTGGCACTCCTCGCACACCCCACATCAAACTCATCTTTAGAGAAAATCTTCTCCCATCTGGTCAGCTGGGCCTTGGCTCTCTCTTTCCAAGCTCCAGGTAGGTTTGGGTTTTCCATGGAGAGTTTCTTCCAAACATCTTCTCCTTTACCTGTCCCTTTAACTTCTGACCAGCCAACTGGGACAGCAGGACTCACCTGTCCCAGAAGCATCCTGGCAGGGATCTCCACGGGCTGCTCCGTGGGGTTCCTCACACTGACAGGGACTCTTCCTCTTGCCTTCTCCAGGTCCTTTAATGAAATTACCTCTGGTATCACTTCCAGACCTGAGTGACCCTCCATTGGGTCGGGTTCCAACATTACAAAGGGGCCAGGCTGCTCCCAAGTAAGTTTCACCGTGGCTCTCATGCAGGTCACCTCTCCAGGCTGTAACACTGCTCCTTCTTTTACAAGCCTCCATACCCTTCCTATCCCCTCACTTGGGGTCTTCTGCTCTAGGACCAACCGCTGGTAGGCTGCCTTCAGCATGGGATGGATCTTGGGAGCTGAAAGATTCTCTTTCTTCACCAGGGGGGTCAGAAGCCTTCTGACTAGGTCCGTGTTCGTCCCTATAATCAGGGAAGTCTTGCTGGTTCCTGGTGGGCGGGGACACACCACTGCTAAGGTGTCAAACACTTCAGACTTCCCAGCTACGGATGGGTCAAACGTCAACCGTATGGGTAGGTATCCATCATAGGGGAAACTCTGAGTTCCCAATCCCTTATCTCCAACTCTTCTATCTTCTGTATTGGCAGATGGCTCAGGTATCTGTCATAGAAGTCCCTATACAATAGGGTCACTTGTGCTCCAGTGTCTAGGAGGGCCTTTGTGTACACTCCTTCCACCTGGATAGGTACAGTAGGAGATGGACCAACTAGCTCTTCTGGGTAGGGCCGAGTTGATGCTACCTTCTTCTGTGGACTCTTTCCTTTCTCACTTGATTTGCGCTTGATCCTTTCTTGAGCCTGGTATGCATTAATTTTCTCCCTCTTAGTGGGAGTGTGAACCCGTTGAGGGACATTGTTATCTCTCACTTTTAAGGGTTCTCGCTTGGGGGTGCTGTGTCTCTTCGGCGGGGTCTTGCCCCCTTTCTCTGGAGTGCACCTTGGTTGAGGATCCCTGGGTTCCTTCCGAGGGGTCTGATCTCCTCTTCTCTTTCCGTTATTCTTCTTGGAGCTCACTGAAGGCGATGGGCACCCGGTTGACTCCTTCACCGGGGCCCTTTGGCGTTTCCCGCCGGCTGGCGGCTTTCTGTTTTCTTCTTCTTGGGACTGGAACATACAGCTGCAATATGACCAATTCCCCCGCAGTTAAAACAGATCATCTCTCCATAGTCAGGTGGGGATGCTGGTGCTGAAACAGCGGGAAACAATTCCCTCCTGCTTGATTCTTTCTTGGGACTGGGCGTCTCTTTCGCCACTAGAGACGTCAGTATCTCCATCATCTGGGACATCTGCAACTTCAGGGCATCTACCTCTGTCTCTCTTTCAGGGGTTAAGGCCGACCTGACCGTGGCCACTGGAAGCTTTGTAGACCCCATCACTTGCTTTTCCCGTTTCTCCTCCAACATGGCCTCTTCTTCTCTGACCATTCGAATGAGATCGGGGTAGTCCAGGCTCTTCCCATCCTGCCGGGTGCGTAGAATTAGTGCGACAGGGTCTAGGGGTTGGGCTCCCCTGACCACCTGCTGGGCACGGGCTTCATCTACCTTCCCTGGATCTATCCCCTTCTTCAGGATAATCCTATGCAGGATCTTGTCTATACGTCCCATGTACTCTGACAGCTTCTCCCCTGTCTTCTGGTAACAGTGTTCCAGTTGATAGGTAAGTTCTGTGACTTTTTCTGTCCCACCAAACACACTTTCCAGGATGTCTATGTAGTCCTGTGCAGTGCAATCCTTTTTGCTTGTCTTCAGATTGCGTATGGCCTCTAAGGCAGGCCCTTTTAGGCTCTCAACAATCCTTTGCTTCTTTCTACCTTCTGAGACCTCCCATTCTTCTAAGGCCTGCGTGGCACCATCTAACCACTCTTCAAACCTCTCTTCTCCCGAGGGTACAGGTGTCCTCCCTGAAAACATCCGGAGTTTCCTGTATCCCGACATTGGGTAATCCCCGGGGTCTCTTCTGCACTGAGTCACAATCTCCCCTAGGACAGCACACAGTTCTGCACTAAGAGTAGTCTGTGTGGGACTTTCCGCGCCCTTCTGCTCTTCCTTCTTTGGGGATAGCATAGTTTTCACAGGAGAACCTTCTCCCTTGCGCGGCAGCGCATGCAGCACTTGATAGGCCTGACCATTCGGTGCTTGTATGCTTTGGCTCCTGAACTGCTCTGGAGTCTCTTCCTGCCACTCTATTAAGGCGTATGTATACCCAGCATCATTTCTCATGTCCATTATCCATGACTTTTGGCATGGGGATAGGGACATTATGAGCTGCTTGACTGCCTCTCTCTGCCATATCCCTGGCAGTTCAATGACTGCTGCTGCGGCTGGGTCAGTGGCCCATGTTGCGGACCACCGTCCCACTTCTATTGGATCCATGCCGGTACCTTCTGGATCCCGGACGAGCCCCCACGTGTAGCGATACCCCCAGTTAAGAGGGCCGCTGATTTGTTTTGGGTCCCTGAGTACAGCTCCACCAACCCCGGCAATTTGCTCTACCCGCTCTGGCACAGTTAGTCAAGGGGTATGTATCTATGCACATATAAATATATCACTTATACTCTAAGTGTAATGGGTATGAACTCACAAGCAGACTGCTGAGATAAGAATAACTGGCTTTACTTTGGCAGTAAGGAAAAGAAATAGTAACATGCATTTAAACATATGACTTACAACACATTAGCAGGTCCCTGCAATATGCACTTGAACATGTACACACATATGTATCAAACTAGCAATGGGGAACGGAGCGCCAAGTGTAGCGACCGTCTGCTATGCACCCCTGAGGTGCAATAAATCTATCTGCGCCTACCTAACGGACCAGGCCTGATCCCTAGCAATAGAGCTCAGTCCTTGAATAAGTACAGTGTTCTTCACCGGCAATGAATCTGTAGAGGTGGTGCACATGTAGCTTTAAATGGTGTATTTGTAATCCACAGAAAGTAACATCTGCTGCTCTGAGGTAAATTGTGCCTAGGCAGTTCAATAGGCATAAACGTGTGTATAGCAATGCAGGATGAGCCTTCCAGCTCTCTCACCAATCCTGGGGTACCGTCCTCAGCTCCGGTCCCTCTAATGGCGGCTCCGGCCTCCTCCGTCACAGCCCCTGCGCTCCGGTCCTCAGCTCCGACCGACCGACTGTAGGGAAGAGTCTCCGCTCCGCTGCTGCTGACTCTGAGGGATGAGAGTCTCTCTCCACCTGCTGCAAGGCCCAGGCTTCAGGCCTTCAGCAGTCCCGGTCCGCACAGGTGTCTCCTCAGGAACCAGTCTCTGCGTCACCAGCTCCGTCAGAAGAGGCAGCCCAGTCAGCCAAGGCATCAGAAGAGGAAGAGGCGGTCTCTCCTCCTCCTTTTTATAACCTCCCCCCAGCAGCCTCTCGGGCGGAAACACGCAGCCCGGGAGCCTGGGGGATTATGGGGAATGTAGTCTTTTCCCCTAAAAGGGGTACAACCCCGCTACAGATGTAAATAGGGGTGTTGCCAGGCTTGTAAAATAGCTGGGGAAGCCATGGGCTACCTTAGGAGATCAATGAAACAGCATGCATAGTGGTATGTGGCAAGTGGTGGGTGTGACTACATTGCAGTAACAGTGTAAGGGAATTAAATAGCATGATTAAAGAGGAAGTAAAGCCTTGCTGTTTAATTGTATCTACAGGTGAGCCTATAATAAGGCTTACCTGTAGGTACTGTAAATATCTCCTAAACTTGCACCGTTTAGGAGATATTTATTATATACACCACCGCCAACGGCGCATGCACACTGAAGGAACAGCCGATGGTGCAGGTTCTTCAGGGCCCTGCGCCGTTACCGGTGGCACCCGCACACATGCGCCAGAGCCCGCAAACCCAGAGGATACTCTGGGGAAAATGTCAGCCGTCTCAGTGGTATGTGGGTGCCTCTGCAACAGCTTCGTTCTAAGGTAAGTATTTCATAATGAGCTAGTATGGGATGCATACTAGCTCATTATGCCTTTATCTTACAGGTTTTTTTTTTATTTATTTTTTTATTAGGGTTTACAACCTTTTTTAAATAGAACCCAAGCCTACATGCTATGTATGCACACATATGCTATAGGCCTAAAATTTTGAAAATGTGGTTTATTACTGTGCCGCTAGTGACAGCCTCATAGACACATAGCATAATATAAAAAAAAAAATGAAACTCCACCACAGGGTGTGCCCTTCTGTTTACAAAATACTGAGCTAACACTTTGTCTGCGATCTTAAAGAAGAACTTAATTGAAATAGTTGGTGACTATATAGCAACCAGTCTATTGGTAATTAATACTTTGGACCCAAGTATGTAATGTGCAATGCAGTATGTAGAATGCATGAGTTAGGAGTATAATAATAATGTGGCGAATGCCAAGATTCTAGGTATAATCCTGGACTCTGAACTATCCTTTCAACCCCACATCCATTCACTATCCAAAGCTTGTCGCCTCAACCTCTGCAACATCTCGAAGATATGCCCCTTCCTAACCAATTTCACTACAAAGCCTCAAATTCACTCCCTGGTTACCCCCCGCCTCAACTACTGCAATTCCCTCCTCATTGGCTTACCCTTACATAAGCTATCCCCCTTTCAGTCCATTATAAATGCTGCTGCCAGGTTCAGTGTCTGCTACCCCTCTCTGTCAATCCTTTCACTGGCTTCCGCTCACCCAACAAATTTTATTCAAGATACTAAAAACAACCTACAAAGCCACCCACAACTCTGCCCCCAGATACATCACTAACCTAGTCTCAGAATACCAACTAAATCATTCTCTTCATTCCTTCCAACACCTCTTGCCCTCCAGTTCCCTTGTCACCTTATCCCATGCTGCCTCCAGAACTTTTCCAGAGCTTCTCCCATCCTCTGAACCTCCCTACCCCAATCTGTCTGACTATATCCTACTCTGTCCACTTTCACACGATCCCTGAAAACTCAGAGGCCTATCCAGCCCCCACCTAACAACTGTACATTTATTTTCTCCATCAGCCCATCCCCCACAGTTATTATCTTTTGCATCTCTTGACCCTCCCTCTTAAGCCCCATACACACGGTCGGATTTTTGCATGGATTCGGTCCGATCGGACAATGTTGTTGAAAAATCAGACCGTGTGTATGCACCATCGGACAGTGTACGTCGTATTGTCCGACGGACAAAGTCCTATCTCCTGCTGGATAGATATTCCGACAACACGGTCCGATCACACCAAATCCGATCGTGTGTATGGTAGTCCGACCGGACAAAGTGCTACGCATGCTCAGATCACATTACAAGACCAAAGCTATTGGCTACTAGCCTCTACGTAGTCCCGTCGTAGGCAACAAACGTCACCACGTTCAGAATGATCAGATTTTCCGACAACTTTGTCCGACCGTGTGTACGCAAAACCAACATCAGACAAAGTATGACGGACATGGTGTGACGGACCTGGTCCTCGGATAATCCGCGCGTGTGTATGGGGCTTTAGATTGTAACTGTACTGTATTAAACTGTATTGTAATTGTACTGTCTGCCTATATTGTAAAGCGGTGCGTAAACTGTCGGTGTAAAACTGTATAGTTATAGCCCTGTGTACGCAAGAATCAGGAGTATGTAATATACAAGCCAGCATGCAGAAGGCAGCAGCAACATATAGCACAGTGTATATAGGTCAGGAGTATGTACGCAGTGTACACTGTACATTACATACTTCTGATCACCAGGCATAATTACCCTCTAAGTATAAAGTCCCAAAGCAGAGTCCCTCATCCTCCTAGCAAATGTTTCCTTCTCCCTAGGCCATCTTCACTAAGAGAAACCAGCAATGAAGCCTTACAGCTTCACAGCCGGTTCCCTACTGCACATGCAAGAAGCGTGTTGCGCTCCCTCATTGGGCTGGCTGGGGGGGAAGAAAGAGGGAGCGAAGAAGATCAAGTAAAGCTCCACCAAAAGTGTACTCGGCAGAGGAATAACAGAATCTCACTAAAACACCACCACCAGGTTAAATAAGGAGACCAGTGAATAAAGAATAGGGTGGGAATATAGACGCTGTCCTATTAGATTCATGGAAATACCATTTCAGGTAAGTCTAACGAGGTTTTCCCCCTTCATCTTGGGAAGTGATGTTCCTCTATGTAATCCGCTCTACAAGAAGCCAAAAAGGGCAATCTTCACGTGCGAGGAGTGGGATGAGGACTGGGAATACAGCAACACAGAGTTCAAATTTTTGGGCGCTGATATGTGGAATGAATAAGGAGATCTGAACCATGTGTCCATCTGAGCCTTCAGATGGAGAAAAGAGTGCGTTTCCTCAGTGCAAGCTTTCAACGCACCCAGCATAACCAGTGACCCAGCTGTTTCTCCCTTGTAAGGGAACTGCCTGTATGACCTACCTGATTTACTAAGGGGTCCATTTAATGAGGCAAGCTGCTAGGAATGCCATTGGTGGAGGTTAACATTTGATCACCCTGTATCAAAGCACTTATTTAGACACTTGGTGGTGGTTGAAGTATTATCTTGAATGCAAACAATATGTACTTTTTTAGTTTTGGATGTTTTACTATTATCTTACTGTATGTCTTTTGCGCTGCACTGCTTTTTTTTTTTTACTTCTAAATAATGCAGAAGACGCAGGAGATGCAGAAGACATCTCTTCACATCTAGAAAACAAAATATTTCTTCCTCCAAATTCCTGGGGGAGGAACAAAAACTAGGAAGAACCACTTCCTGGGATCTGTTCCTGCACAATCTTCCGGACTACCAGGGGCAACAGTGGAAATGAGGGGAAGGCATAGGCTAGGGAGAAATTCCATGGGAAAGAGAGCGCATTTGTCCCTAAAGACTACGTCTCTCTTTCCAGGGAAAAATAGTCTGAAAGCTTCCTATTGCGAGTGGACGCAAAAAGAAAACCCCACCTTAAAATGATCTCCTGGAAGATTTTTTGGTTCAGCTTCCAATTGCTGCAGCTGATACTTACTCTGCTCAGATAATCCGCCAGAACATTTGACATTTGACTGATTGAAGAAACATTGTTCTCCACCCAGGTTAGTATCTCCTGGCTTAAAAGTAGAAGGCTGTCTTGTTGAGGTATGCCACCGCTATGGCATTGTCCGAAAAGATCAATAGGTCTCCCGAATGGATCCTTGCTTCCAGAGTGATTAAAGCCTTCCCTACCGCTAAAAGTTCTCTGAAGTTTGAAGACTGGGCTGCCTCCCCTGGCTGCCAGGCTCCCTGGCCCTGCCAGGCCTCTGAGTGAGCACCCCAACCTCACAGACTGGCATCTGAGCCCAGTCCTTCCCTCCTCCCTGCAGATGTTCCGGCTGCTCCCACCAGGACAGATTGAGAAAGCTGATTCGATGAGCCTTTTCTGCGATCCCAATAACACAGAAGCAATGCCTGAAGGGGCCTGGAATGCAATTGGGCCCAGGGCACTCCCAGGATCACTACAGTTATTAAGCCTAATAAAGGCATGATTTGACGAAGGGAGGCCGGCAAGAGCAACCTGAAATTTGGCACGGAGAGAAGGATCTTTGAGATTTTCTCCCCCAGAAGAAAAGAAGAAAAATCTTTTGGGCGACTGTGTCTATCAGGTAACCTAAAAAGAAATTGCTCTGGGAGGGAACCAGAGAAGACTCCTCTAGATTGACTTTCCAGCCCAATTTTTAAAAGGTCTGCAAAATCAACTGTAAATCCTGGGCAAAGATCAAAAAGTCGTCCAGGTACAGGACGATGGAGATCTTTTGTAAATGAAAAAAGACCATGACCTCGACCCTGATTTTTGTGAAAATTCTCGGGGGTGCCGAGTAGGGGTGCAACGGATCAAAAAACTCACGGATCGTATCGATCCTCGGATCAGGAGTCACGGATCGGATCATTTTTCGGATCAGCAAATAATAATTGAATTTGCAAAAACCTGTGAAAATTCCGCCACCATATAGTCCCCACTGTAATATCCACGTCATCTCCCCCACTGTAATATCCACGTCCTCTCCCCCACTGTAATATCCATGTCATCTCCCCACTGTAATATCCACGTCATCTCCCCCACTGTAATATCCACGTCATCTCCCCCACTGTAATATTGGCTGGGTATTGCAGAGTATTGGCTGGGTATCGCAGAGTATTGGCTGGGTATCGCAGAGTATTGGCTGGGTATCGCAGAGTATCGCAGAGTATTGGCTGGGTATCGCAGAGTATTGGCTGGGTATCGCAGAGTATCGCAGAGTATTGGCTGGGTAATGCAGAGTATCGCAGAGTATTGGCTGGGTAATGCAGAGTATCGCAGAGTATTGGCTGGGTAATGCAGAGTATCGGCTGGGTAATGCAGCGTATATGCAGGGTAATGCAGAGTAAATGCAGGGTAATGCAGCGTATATGCAGGGTAATGCAGAGTAAATGCAGGGTAATGCAGAGTAAATGCAGGGTAATGCAGAGTATATGCAGGGTAATGCAGGGTAATGCAGAGTAAATGCAGGGTAATGCAGGATATTGGCTGGGTAATGCAGGGTATGTTTACAAGTGATCGCTCCGTCATTTGACGGAGCGATCACATTGTAAACAGTGGCCGGGTGTACCAAGATGGCCGCCGCTCCGGAGCTAGGCCGAAGCCGCGGCCTTTCCTAAGGCCGCCGGGTGTACAAAGATGGCCGCCGCCGCTCCGGAGCTAGGCCGAAGCCGCGGCCTTTCCTAAGGCCGAGGCCGCGGAGCCCTCTGCTAATCGCGGGGTGTGCCGATCCGAACGGGGTGGCCCGTTCGGATCACGGATCGGCGACGATCCGTTGCACCCCTAGTGCCGAGAGACCAAAAGGAAGGGCCCTGAACTGTCAATGTTGTGACCGTTCTCCGTGAGGATCGCAAACCTCAGGAATATCTGATGATCTTGACGAATTGGGACATGAAGGTAAGCGTCCTGAAGATCCAGGGTTACCATGAACACTTTTGGTAATAACAGATTTCTGAGTGAGTAAATGCTTTCCATCCGGAAAACGCCTGCAAACTAAGAATCTGTTCAGGATGCTTAGATTGATGACCATCCAAAACCTTCAGATGCCTTCTTCACCAGGAAAACGCCAGAATAGAACACCTGAAACTTCTGATGCTCCGGAATGGGAGAAATTACCCTTTCTGATTCCCAAAGAGAAATCAGATCTAACATGCCCTGCCATCTCTCTTGGTCTCTGGGCAGTCGTATGAGAAAAAAAACTCTTAGAGGGGGGAGTCTGAACTCCAACCCGTACCCTACTTCTTTGACTTTGAGGATAAAAGGATTTTTGGTGATCTATGTCCATTCCTTGAGGAAATGAGACAGCCTTCCTCCTACCCCTGACCTGGCGTCACTGAGAGTTCTTGGCTGGGGCTGAAGGAGCAAAGAGTGCCCCCCCTTTAGCTTCGTCTTTGTTAAATGACCATTTAGTCAGCCGACCACCTGTCTTGAAATTAGCTTTGTTGTGAAAGTTATGAAAAAGCCTCTTACTCTGCGGCTTAGTCTTCCGAGATGGGAATCGCTTACTATTTCTAAGGAACAAGCTAGTACATCCTCTAAGGCAGAACCAAATAACTGTTTGCCTTCAAAGGGAATACCGCAAAGTTCTTGGAAGTAAGATCCCCCTCTCAAGATTTTAACCAGATTGCTCGCCTAGAGCAATTAATCTGTGCTGATGTTTTGGCCAGTGATCTAACTGAATCATTTGCTGCGTCCACCAGAAAAGCCACCGATTTGGCAATCAGGGGGCGAGATTCCCTGACCTCCTCCACTGGTGTTTTGGAGGAGAGAAGGTCATCAAGCCTATGGACCCACACACCTAGATTCCTAGCGACACAAAAGGATGCAAGGCCATGGCTTCCCAGGCTTTACGCAGCAGAGCGTCAGCTTTCCTGTCCATTTGATCCTTAAGCACACCAGAATTTTCAAATGAGAGATCAGATTTTTTAGACATTTGCGACATCTAATCTAGGACATTTGAAAAACACTTCCTCAATGTTGGATTGAAAGGGAAACCTCCTTTTATGTCCTCTAGACTGGAACAACCTTCTTTCAGGTTCTTTCCACTCAGAAAGGACCAAGTCTTTGAGAGAATGATGCACTGGAAAAGACCTGGGCTTACGCCCCTGAACATTTTATCCTGAATAGACTGAGCCTGCTGTTTAGGGATAAGCCGACCAGGGATGGCGTCCTCTGATGATATCGATAATGGTGAAACGTTAGGGCTTGTCTCATCGATGACCAACAATACACTTCAGCACACTGTTCAGAGACACGGGTCTCACTACCGCTGGAGAGAGAGGAGATTGCGGTATGAGTTACCCTGTCACTTCCGCTCATGCCTGACTGACAACTGCTTTTTATAATGATGCAATGCTTATTGTTTTCTTATCTGATGTAAGTGCAATTCGTAAAGGGGGATTTTTTATATGAGGAAATAAACTATTTTATACTGGATTACACTATAAAAAGTGTTTTGTTTTTTCCTCATATTATTGGATACAAATATCCCTGTATGTGGATCGAGTCCCTATGATAAATCTGGTCCAAGGAAATTGAATATAAAACGAGTGCTAACAAGTGCCTTTTACCTGCTTATTACCTTACATTTTCTGGTAAGAGTTTTATTCAGAGGGGGATGCGAGTACTCCCCTGGCTCTTCACGCGTGATGGTGTCGGTGAAAGCTTAACCATCTTCTACTTATAGACACCCCACTTTGGATTATCCTATGGACTATTTACCATTTTTATGGACTTTTTCACTTATGCACTTTGTTGACTGTATGTCTCGCATGATCATATGTGTTTGATATATATGGTTATATAGATTACACCATTCAGGTGTTTTTTTAAAAGCGCTGCCTACATTTGTGTGTGTTCAATTATCTTGGTAGGCCATAAGGTAGCAGCTGTTTTCCTTAATTGGCTATAGTATTTTTTATTTTTTTTGTGTGTGCTTCACCTTATACCATTAGCGCTTGTTAATATAGGAAATAGGCGTTGATTCCTATATTTATATTTACAATATTTCATTTTTATTGTTTCACTTTAAGCATTAAAAAAAATCACTGCTCCCGAAAACTGCAACATACAATATACAATGTAATACTGACATACAATCACACACATAAGTTGGACTTGATGGACTTGTGTCTTTTTTCAACCTCGCCTACTATGTAACTATGTAACTTAGAAATTATGGTGTATGGGCCAATGAATCTTGGGGCAAATTTCAGAGAAGGAACCCGGAGCTTGATGTTTCTGGTGGAAAGCCAGACCTCGTCTCCTGGCTGTAGAGAAGGCGGCTTACGCCTACGAAGGTCAGCAAAACCTTTAAAACTGCCCGGAGGGAATCATGAACATTACCCCAAATAGAATTGAAGGATTGTTGAATCGTAGCCAAAGCAGGAATATCCGGAGAACAGGTCATGGGAAGAGGGAGCTGAGGGTGTCTTCCATAAATGTGAAAAAGGGTGTCTTCTGAGAACAGATGTTCACATGATTGTTGTGAGAGAATTCTGCCCACAGGAGTAGAGAGGACCTATCATCATGATGAGCAGAAACTAAGGTGCGGAGAAAGACCTCTAATGCCTGATTAACACTCTCAGTCTGTCCATTGGATTGAGGATGGTACGAAGAGGAAAAATCAAAGACAATATTGAAGGATTTGCAGAAGGCTCTCCAAAGACGAGATGTAAATTGAACACCCCTGTCAGAAACAATATGGGAAAGAACCCCATGCAGGCAGAAGATCTCTTGAACAAAAATGGGAACCAAAGAAGGAGTAGAAGGGAGACCAGGAAGAGGAACAAAATTAGCCATCTTGGAGAACCGATCGATTACCACCCAGTCCATGGCTCCTCGGGAATGGGCAAGGGCATGATTAGACCAGCAGGAGCCTGCGTGGAGGATTTAGACTGGGCACAGACATGACAAGCCTTAACGTAGTCTTTGACATCCGAATGGAGAGTAGGCCACCAGTAGTGGCGACTGAGGAGGAGGAAGGATCGAAAGAAACCCAGCATGACTGGCCACCTTGGAGTCATGTCCCCAATGAAGGATCTTAGCTCTTAGCTCAGTGGGGACAAAGGTCTTGCCAGGAGGAATTTTTGACTCCAGGGAGGTAGAATGGGCAAGGATGCATGAGGTAGGTATGATCGGCTCCGATTCAGGGGTAGGCTCCTCATCCTGAATGTCAAAAGACCTAGAGAGTGCATCAGCCCGACTGTTGCAGGAGTTTTAAATGTAATGGTGAAGTTAAAACGGGAAAAAAAGAGACTCTACCCGGCTTGTCTGGGATTTAATCGTTTGGCATTCTGTAAGTACTGCAGATTTTTATGGTCAGTGAAAATTGTTATGGAATGTGGAGAACCCTCCAAGATATTATGCCACTTTATTAACGCCAATTTCATCGCAAAAAGTTTGCGATCACCAATAGCATAATTCTTCTCTGCCTGAGAACTTTTTTGGGATAGAAACGCACATGTTTTTCCCCAAAGGATTGAAGAAGCACAGCTCCCACCCCAGTTGAGGAAGCGTCCACTTCAATAAAAAATGGATCCCTAGGGACAGGTCGCCTCAACAAAGGTCCAGACATGAAGGCTTGTTTCAAATCATGAAAGGCAGGAGACAGCTTCAGGGGGGCACTCCTTGCCATTAGCACCTGTTAGGTACCTGAGTGGAGAGCCTGACTTTGCTGGGAGGGGGCCTCTCTTACGGCTCTTGTTCAGGGCCCACTGAAGTGGAGACAGTGGTCCCGTGAGCACAGCGGGGTAGGAGTGCCTGGACTGGATGCTGTGGCAGATGTGGCTGGTCGGTAGCAATCTCCTGGAAGCTGAAGCAGCAGGGACTGGCAGGCAGCGGAGCAGAGCCCGGATACAGGGTGACCCCGAGATGGCGTCCGCGATTCTGGAGGTGTGCAGCATGTAGGGAGACAGGCAGAGGGATCGTCAGGCAGGCCGGGTCTGGATACACTTGGCAGGCAGGTAAGTGGGCACAGGCGGTAGAGAGGTCAAACAGGCAGGAGGTCAGCATCCTAAATCAGTCCAAAGCAGAGTCAACAAGCCGGGATCAGGAATGGAGAAGGTAGCAGAGTCAAGTGGAAGCCGGGTCAGGTTTACAGGAGTATACAGGCAGAGGCAGGTTTCACTAGGATCACACTGTAGACGAACAGCACCGATCATGTGCAACTGTCACTTCTTTTAAAAGGCCACTGGCACCAAACAGAGCTAGCGCGTCACGTGTGCGCCCGCGATGCGCGCGCTCGCCGCGCACGCCTGAGGGACACGACGGCGCGCACACCCGTTCCGACGCCCGGACGAATCAGCGGCGCGTGTGCGCATGCGCGCGCGCTGATTCGACCGCACATCGCAAGTGGAGTCCTGACATTGCCCCCCCCACAAGGGGCAACCTCCGGGTGCCCAATTGATCGTCCTTCTCAGGGTGCGATATGAAAAAGGCACGAATTAGTCTTCCAGCATGTATATTGTCCTCGGGTTCCCAAGAGTTACTCTCCGGGCCGTAGCCCTTCCATTTAATTAGAAACTGTCTTTGCCCTTGTCGCCTTCTACAATCTAGCACAACTTCTACCTCGTACTCCTCATTCCCATCCACTAGGACAGGTTCAGGAGGCCCGGACTCCCTATTGGGAAAGGGGTCGGGTACCGAGGGTTTCAACAGGGAGACATGAAACACGGGATGTACCTTCATGGTGTCAGGCAGGGAAAGTTCATAGGACACCTCATTAATCCTCCTTTTTACAGGAAAAGGGCCCAGGAACTTGGGTGCCAACTTCTTAGACGGACAGGCTAACTTTAAATTAGAAGAGGAAAGCCATACCTGATCCCCGATTTGCAGATTAAATTCTCCCCTCCTTTTTTGGTCAAAGGCTTTCTTACTGTCCGCCTGGGCCTTGGTTATGGCCTCCTGAAGAACTTGGTTGTTGCGGCTAAGGAAGGTCACTGTGTCCTGGACTGCTGGAACGGAGGATTCTGCAAGAAAATCTGGGAGAAATGTTAAGTGGAACCCATAATTAGCAAAAAATGGGGACTGCCCCGTGGTCGAGTGACTGGCATTGTTGTATGCGAATTCCGCTAAGGGCAGCAGAGACACTCAATCATCTTGCACGAATGAAGTGAAACACCTAATATATTGTTCGAGAGTCTGGTTCGTGCGCTCAGTCTGCCCATTGGTTTGGGGGTGGTAAGCCGAGGATAGGGCCAGCTCGATCTTCAAGCTCTCACACAGTGCCCACTGCCCTCCAGAACCGAGAGGTGAACTGGACTCCCCTGTCCGAAACTATGTTATTGGGTACCCCGTGTAACCTAATGATCTCTCGGATAAATACACGGGCCGTCTCTGCTGCAGATGGAGTTCCCCTTAGGGGTAGGAAGTGGGCCATCTTTGAGAGTCGGTCAACGACTACAAAGATGGCCGTGTGACCCTCAGAGGGTGGCAGCTCGACTATAAAGTCCATCGTAATCATACGCCAGGGTCGGTCGGGTGCAGGAAGAGGCTTAAGTAAGCCCCAGGCTCGGCCCCTAGTAGTCTTGCTTCGGGAGCACACTGGGCAGGAACTAACGTACTTGGAGCAGAACTCCTTCAGACCAGGCCACCAGAAGGTGCGCTGCACCAGATCGAGGGTTTTACGGGCCCCGAAGTGTCCTGCTAGTGGGTGGTCGTGGAGAAGGGACAATACTTTAACACGGATGGGTTCGGGGACAAACACCTGACTATCCTTCTATAGTAGTCCTTCTCTAGGGGTTAATGAAAGTCCTGGGGGAAGGAGCGGGTTCAGGGATGCTTCCCTGATCTGGGACAGTAAATCCGGCTGTAACAAGAGGAAACTGCTTGCAGGAAGGATGGTATCTGGAGGCGTGGGGTCTTTAGGGCAGTCATACATGCGTGAGAGCGCATCTGGCTTCACATTTTTAGATCCAGGCCGGTAGGTAATGTGGAAGCTGAAACGTGAAAAAGAACAGGGCCCAGCGGGCTTGTCGTGGTTTTAAGCGTTTCGCCGTCCTCAAGTATTCGAGATTCTTGTGGTCCGTGTATATTAACACGGGATGGACTGCTCCCTCCAGCAAGTACCTCCACTCCTCCAACGCTGACTTAATAGCTAGCAGTTCTCGGTCACCTATGTCATAGTTCCTTTCCGCGGGGGAAAGTTTCCGGGAGAAGAAGCCCACAGGATGCATTAGGTCATTATTGCCCTGGCGTTGGGAGACCACAGCTCCCACTGCTACCTTGGAGGCATCCATTTCCAGGATGTATGGGAGAGACGGGTCAGGGTGACTAAGGATGGGAGCGGATGTGAATCGCCCCTTGAGTTTTACAAATGCCTCCTGGGCCTCTGGACCCCAATGAAACCGTACATTCTGCCTTGTTAGCTGCGTGATTGGTGAGATGATGGCCGAGAACCCCTTGATGAACTTCCTGTAAAAGTTTGCAAATCCAACAAAACGCTGCACACCCTTTTTATCAGAGGGTGCCGGCCAGTCCAGTACAGCAGTTACCTTTTGTGGGTCCATCTCAATGCCTGCTGGGGAGATCTCAAGTCCCAAGAATTGGATGCTCTGCTGTTCGAAGGTGCACTTCTCCGCTTTGGCATATAATCCGTGTTGACGGAGACGGAGTAAGACTCGGCCCACATGCCCCCGATGCTGCTCAAGCGTCCTGGAAAAGATCAGGATGTCATCCAAGTATACAATGACAAAAATGTCCAGAAAGTCTCTGAAGACCTCATTTATGAGGTGCTGAAAGGTGGCCGGGGCATTCCAAAGGCCAAAGGGCATGACCAAGTATTCGTAATGCCCGAAGCGGGTACGAAATGCAGTCTTCCACTCATCACCTGGTCGGATGCGAACCAGGTTGTAGGCCCCCCTTAAGTCCAGTTTGGAGAATATGGTGGCCGCTCTTAGCTTTTGGAACAGTTCTGGTATTAAGGGTAGGGGGTAACAGTTCTTAATCGTAATCTTATTCAGTTCCCGGTAATCCACACAGTGACTGATCTTTCTTGGTCACAAAGAATATGCCGGCCCCTGCAGGTGAGGTAGAGTGACGTATGAACCCCTTCTTTAGGTTTTTCGAAATGTAGGCCTTCAGGGCCTCTTGTTCCCTCTCGGAAAGGGGGAAGATACGCCCGAATGGAATCTCGGCCCCTGGCAAAAGTTCTATAGGGCAATCGTAGGTGCGGTGTGGAGGTAGAGAATCTGCCCCCCGTTTGCTAAAAATGTCCAGGAATTCATGGTAGGGTTCCGGCACCACTTGGTCAAGGTTAACATCAGAGTCCAGACAGAGAAGTGTAGCGGGTTGTGCCGGAACTTCGTGTAAGCAGTGTTCCGAGCAGTAGGGAGTCTGGAACTTGACCTCCCCCGTGGACCAACTGATGGTCGGGTCGTGAGCCTGCAACCAGGGGATGCCCAGGATTACCGGAAACAGGGGGGAAGAGATTACATCCAAGGTTAATAGTTCCTTGTGGTGGAGAGAAGAGATAGTGAGCAAGGGTTGGGTTTCTTGAACAACTTGGCCTGATCGAATGCGGGAACCGTCAGCCAGAAAGACGGATAGTCCGTGGGCCTTTTTCTGAAGAGGAATGTCGTGCCGTCTGGCGAAAGTGGCATCGATGAAACAGCTGCAAGCTCCAGAGTCAAGAATAGCGTTGGTGAGAACCGTCCTTCCCAGGAACTGAAACGACAGGGATAGAGAGATGTGGGTGGCATGGACTGGCAAGGGTACAGAGCTGGTTGACACAGACGAAAGGCACTTACGTAACTTACTCGGACATCTGTTCACAAAGTGTCCGGACCCACCGCAATACAGGCACAAATTTAGTTGCCGGCGTCGGGCTCGTTCCTCCGGAGACAGAGTAGGTCGCATGAGACCAAGCTGCATCGGCTCGCCGGCATCAAGAGAAGAATGGGCAGGGCCCACCGGTTGAGCGGGCAGGTAACGGGTAGCCGGCAATGGAGCTCTTGCGGTCATCCAGGCCGGGCGGTGGACTTGGGCAGATCTCTCAACTCTGCGCTCCCGGAGCCGACGGTCAATCTGAATGCTCAGGGTTATCAGGCCCTCCAGGGTGTCTGGGGTGCCCACGCGGGCAAGTTCATCCTTTAGGCCTTCGGAGAGGCCCATTCGGAACTGATGCCTTAATGCAGAGTCATTCCACTGGGTGTCTGCGCTCCAGCGTCTAAAGTCTGTCACATAGTCCTCGGCCGTTCTGCGACCCTGCTGGAGCGCAGACAGAGCAGATTTGGCTGTGGTGGTCAACTGGGGGTCCTCGTAGAGTTGCACCATAGCCTCCAGGAAGGACGAGAGGGAGGCACTCTTGGTTCAAGAGGCAGCATCACCACTGCAGGTGGAGTAGCAGGTGGTACAGGAGGCTGAGGAGGTGCAGGGGCTGCAACGTTGGGACCAGCAAGTTGCTGCACTCGTCCTTCCAGTCTGGTATATCCTTCTTGAAGGGATTGCACCGCCTGGGTGAGGGCTGCCAGATGTGAGCAGATCTCCTTCATGGCAGAGGCTTCTCCCGCAGGCTCAGTCATGGCTGTTCGTACTGTTAGGTACCTGAGTGGAGAGCCTGACTTTGCTGGGAGGGGGCCTCTCTTACGGCTCTGGTTCAGGGCCCACTGAAGTGGAGACAGTGGTCCCGTGAGCACAGCGGGGTAGGAGTGCCTGGACTGGATGCTGTGGCAGATGCGGCTGGTCGGTAGCAATCTCCTGGAAGCTGAAGCAGCAGGGACTGGCAGGCAGCTGAGCAGAGCCCGGATACAGGGTGACCCCGAGATGGCGTCAGCGATTCTGGAGGTGTGCAGCATGTAGGGAGACAGGCAGAGGGATCGTCAGGCAGGCCGGGTCTGGATACACTTGGCAGGCAGGTAAGTGGGCACAGGCGGTAGAGAGGTCAAACAGGCAGGAGGTCAGCGTCCTAAATCAGTCCAAAGCAGAGTCAACAAGCTGGGATCAGGAATGGAGAAGGTAGCAGAGTCAAGTGGAAGCCGGGTCAGGTTTACAGGAGTATACAGGCAGAGGCAGGTTTCCCTAGGATCACACTGTAGACGAACAGCACCGATCATGTGCAACTGTCACTTCTTTTAAAAGGCCACTGGCGCCAAACAGCGCTAGCGCGTCACGTGTGCGCCTGCGATGCGTGCGCCCGCGCACGCGCCTGAGGGACACGCCGGCACGCACAGCCGTTCCGACACCCGGACGAATCAGCGGCGCGTGTGCGCATGCGCGCGCGCTGATTCGACATCACATCGCAAGTGGAGTCCTGACAGCACCCTTCTTGGTCAATGGCAATAAAAGGCACAGAAATAGAGGAGTAATTCCTAATGAACTGCCTGTAATAATTCGTGAACCCAAGAAAGCGATGTGTGGCCTTGAGGCCGGTAGGAAGAGGCCAGTTGGTAATTTACAGGACCTTTACAGGATCCATACGAAGACTGAAGTTTGAGACAAAGCATCCCAGAAACAGGACATTCAAAAGAACATTTCTCCATCTTGGCGTACAGATTATTTTCTCGAAGGCACTGAAGTACAATCTGGACATGGTCTCTGTGAACAAACAAATTACCCAAAAAGATGAGAATGTTATCCAGGTAGATGACAACAAATTGGTAAAGCAGATCCCTGAAGATTTTGTTAACAAAGTGTTGGAACACCGCTGGGGCATTACTGGGGCAATTACCTTGCCGGACAGGAGAGAAAAAATATGGGCCACCTCTGCCCAATCAGACGGGAAGTTTTGAGGCTGGAGTTCGAAATGAATGGTACACTGGCTAAGGAGCCCTCTGCAGACATTGGAATCCCCAGAGTAACGGAACGGAGCTGCTAAGTGCAAAGGGTTAGCGGCTGCGACTGTAACCAGAGCCGATACGGCAGCAGATTGCGGTTGAGGTTGTCAAACCGGGGATCCTAAGGTTGTTCAAAGCGGGAAGCCAAATCCTGAAGGAATCGCATTATCTGTATCTGATTAGATTCCTAGGTCTCGAGTCTGCGGACTATACCCTGCAGCTGATCATCAGCAAGGAGCGGCACATCAGCCGGGTCCATGGCGGAGCAAACTATCAGGTCACCTGAGTTGGGTTGGAGGTCAGGTGACAGATGCACACCGTTGGAGTCAGGAGTGCACCGCTAAGTTAGCGGACCCTCCGGCTGACTGCTGTGGATGAAACTCTGGGTGGTTCAGGAAGGCAAGCCAACTGGAGCCCCAACACGGATCCCACGGGGAGCTAGAGCATGAGATTCCCCAAAGCGTGGAGTCTAAGAGCCAGCAGATGTTCTCCAGAGCCTCTAGTGGTGAGGATGGACTGCGCTGCAACTGGCTCCAGGTCGCGGTGCCCAGGGTCTCCCAGCTCACACTCACAGTAGGCTACAGCAGGATAGAGAGGAAGCAGCAGCCCAGGACAACAAGTGATAGTAAGGAGATAAGCCAAAGGTCGGGGCGACTAGCAGACAAGGATAGACAGAGAACACGCCAAAAGTCAGGGTCATAAGCAGGCAGGGATAGTGAAGAACAAGCCAAGATCGGTAACAGAGAAAGACGTAGAGCACACGACAAGCAGGAAACAGGAAACCAAACACACACAATTGCTCGGCAAGGCAGGCTTGGAGAACACGGTGTTAAACAGTGGTTCCTGTTGAGGCTAGGGTGGAGGAAAGATTACTTAACCATGCAGGTGTGAGAGTGCAAGCCCTAAGGCTGATACACAGACCAGGTAAGAGACAGACAGGGCATGAAAGTATTACTGCAGAGTCATGACACAGAATCAGCCCCTGCAACTGAGGAAATACTAGTATTACATAATAGTTTTCTACAGGTATCAGGAAGTTAACACATTTTCTCTTAACAGGCTTGTCAACCTAGAGCTCTAATGGCTCTCAACAATCCTTAGGAGAGGCACCTTGGGGGCAGTATTGGACCCAGATGCAGCCGCTGGGTCAGTCTGAGCAGATGCTCCATCTTCCGGGCTGTCCCTACTTCCCCAACTGTGGTCCTCCTTAGAAAAGTGTGGGGGGCAGCCCGAGAGGCCTTGAGGGTCAGAGGCCCCTTGGGATTCACCCCTCTGTGGAATAATCCGAGATACCCAGAGCTCAATAAACTGGAGGGATTCACCCTATGGAAACGCAAGGGGATATGGTTCTTTCCACAGATATATACAGAGACTCTATTGAAAACTTTTGCACAACTTTTCGCAGAATTTACACTTCCCACTAGATGTTTCTATCACTATCTCCGACACGCTCTGCAGGCACAGACAATCTCCCTGGCCACGGCCTCATCTCCGCTCTTGATGGAGCTCCTTCAAGTGGATGCCAGAAAGGGGCAGATTTCTAAAGTATACTCAGTACTGTTCAGTCAAAATGTGTCACAGAAAAAAAGGAAATTATTTTTCTCTAAAACACTAGCAACGCTCTAAAGAAAAAATTCAAAAATCTAAATTGTAATTATAATATACTCCAGTAACTTACACATCAAAGTCCACTGTTTGCGCATGCAGACTATTACATATGAAACTTTCAATGTCCATATAAAAAGTTCATTAAAGTGCAGAGGTGACTTGTGCAAAAAAAGGGGAACCATATACGAGCAGGCTTAAATGGTGATTCTTGCGTGAAGTAAAATTCCTTTCACCACACCACATGTGCAGACCCTTCAAGGTATCCCACTTACCAGACTTAGCTGGTTCACAACTTATCAGATCCACAGGTGCACGGTCTCAGATTACTAGGTTTCTCTCATCTATATTAGGCTCATAATCAGATAAAGAGACTAACATAGCGTAATTCTGTACAACTCAGTTTTATTGTTAAAAATTGTTTCTCATCTGACCTGACACCGCTCCCGCGGCTTTCCTGGGAAGGAAAGATGGGCCCCGATCGACTTGGGTAGAGTGCTGCGTAGCTGTGCTCTGACGCGTTTTCGTCATTACTTTTGTCAGCGGGCGTGGCTACGCAGAGCGGCTCTCTATGTTAAATACACTGTGCCACAGGAGGAACGCCCCCAGCGATCACGTGTCCTAGTGATGGCGCACTCCGCTCGTCAACTGCTGTCTGCAATGTACAACCATTACTACAATGCTAGACAAATCATTTATATATTGTAATTGCTTACAAAACTTTTTCAGCATCCTATTACTATAGTCAAGGTATAATACATTATGGATGTAAACTATACGCTATGTGCTGTTTAAAATTTAAAATCAGCATAAAAACTAAACCATGGGCGCATCTTAATCGGCATTGGTAAGGTGGACATACACTGTCAGATTATACCCGCACGATCGCGGTCGGTCCACGTGTATATCTTAATGAGCATATACAAAAATAATGATAATAAAATCTAAGTACAAATCAAATATACATCAATATATGAATATGCAAAATAATTAAAAATAAATCCTAATACAATAAACATAAGGGTTAAGAATTGTTACATGTTAAACTTATTCTACATTGCAAGTCATATCATATGTAGCAAAAATTATTATTATAATATATTTTTTATTTCTTTCATGACTTACTGTATCCATTGGTGTAATTCACCATAAATTACCATCTCCAAAAAGTGGTGAACATGCGACTACACTTTGCGTACATTATAAAAAGCACTGATTTTATGATAGCAATGTATTGTGTGGGTGGAATTACTCAATATACACAGGCAGTAAGTATATATCATGTGACTGCTGTGCAATACTCCTCATTGTTATAAAGTCGCATAACCATGCGATTTCTAATATGTTAAATTCCTTATGTGCGCACAGTGACCACCCAAAAGTTGCCCTATTATAAAAAGAATAAAAATTACTGATTATTCTATCATATTATATATTAAAAAACGTTTATCAGATAAAAAAAAACTTAAAAATCACTAATAAAACAATTTAAATCTAGTTCCACATTCATACCCTTTGGACATAATGTGTCAGTCAGAAATATCCATTTGGTCTCACACTTGGACAATTCCCTGACCTTATTACAACCTCGTCAGTCAGGGTGCAATTTCTCTATACCCCAGAACTTAAGTACAGAGGGATCCCTATTGTGTTTAGTTCTAAAATGCATAGACACGCTTTGTTCTTTGTACCCTATTTTTTTATTATTGATGTGTTCGGACACTTGTTTGCTTAAGGTATGTTAAGCACGTCCGATATACATCATACTACAGGGACATTGCAATGCATAGACCACATGTGTCCTCATGCATGATATGAAATCTTTAATTTTAAATGTCTTACAATTTGATTTCGATTGAAATTCGGTAATACCCCTTAATTTAGTGTTGACTTGTCTGCAAGAAATACATCTGCGACAAGCAAAAAAGCCCAAATTATCCCAAAACATGGTGGGCCTAGAAGGAGGGTCTACGATTTTTTTTTCACAATTTTATCACTGAAAGTCCTTTTTTATAAATAAAAACTGGATCCTCTGGAATAGATTTAGATAAAATTTTGTCTGAGGTTAATAATGGCCAATATTTTTTGAAAATGCCCTCCACTTCTTTGTATTGGGCATGATATCCAGTTATAAATCCCCATTCATGTTTGTTATTGATTTGTTTCGGTTTATCAGTTAAACATTCGGCCTGCGGAATATCATATACGTCATTCACCGTTTTGGTTAAACTGGCGGTTTTATACCCTTTTTCCACAAAACGTTCTTTCAAAATGTGCACCTGTTCCAAATAATCATTATTCTGTGTACAATTACGCCGGACTCTCATAAATTGTCCTTTCGGGATGTTTTTTAACCATGTGGGGTGATGCCCACTGTGAATTGATAAATAACTTTTCCGGTCACTAGGTTTAAAGTAAAATTTGGTAGACAGCTGATAGTTAGATAACATGACTGTTACGTCTAAATAGTGTATCGATTCACGGCTCCATTTACAGTCAAGCTTAATGTTATTCATGTTATCATTGAGACCAGCAATAAAAGACTCAAGTGAGAATTCTGTACCTCCCCATATGAAGAACAGGTCATCTATATACCTTTTGTAGAAAAGCAACTCTTTTCTTTGATTTCTATATATTGATCAGTCTTCCTAGGCGCTCATGAACAGGTTAGCTAATGAAGGTGCAAATTTAGCGCCTATTGCTACTCCTTTTGTCTGCGTATAATATTTGCCACTATACCAAAAATAATTATGACTCAGACAGTAATCTAAAACAATACCTAAAATTTTCTTTTGAGCGAATGGTAAATCTTCTCTTTTACTTAAGGACTAATTTAGGGCTAGTAGGGCATCATCATGATTAATCACTGTATATAGTGATGCTACGTCAGCAGTGACTAAAAATACATCATCCATCTTTGGAATGTTCAAACTATTTAAAAGTTGTAAAAATTGTCTCATGTCCTATAAAAATGCCTTTGTATTGGCCACACTTGGTTGGAGAAAATTAACCAAGTACTGTCCTAAACGGGCAGATACAGAATTGATACTGTTCACTATCGGCCTGGCCGGTGGATTACACGGGTCCTTATGCACCTTGGGGAGTGTGTACACAGTTGGTACTCGGCTAAAACTTGGGATTAAATACTCATTTTCTTTTTTTATTAAATATTTGCATATTAAATCCATAATCCACCAAATTTATCAAATCTCTACGGTAATCGTTAGTGGGATCCCTAATCAATTGTGTATAGGTGTTTCCATCAGATAACATTTTAGACAATTGAGAGTGATAGTACGTACTATCCTTTGTCGGCAGGTCTTAAAATCACTTCTTTCCTAGCCTCCAATGATCTGAAGCCTTCTTCAATATACTTTGGGTTTACTTGTTTTTTTTGGAACTCTTAAATACATCTACATGTTTGTTTGCAGGTTGGGGTAGATTAAATAGAGACTTATTTTTGAGACCGCTGTCAACACCTAAGGTTACATAATTGTTTCTCTTCTTATAAGTGTCAGCGTTAAGGCCTAAAAAATACCTTTTCATGTTAATTTTTCTTATGTACTTATGCACATCAATGAATTTATTCACAGATGTGTTAGCAGCACATTTAAGTCCTATGTTTAATATGTTAACTTCTTTATCATTCAGTTGTATTTTTGCCAAGTTATATATTCCTTCTAATCTGTCTTCTTTTTTTGGATTCTAAATCCCCCTCTCTTACCTCTGTGTCTTGGCATTTTTTTATAGTTAGTGGGTTGGGTGGTTGCTCCCATTGCGAAGGCTTCCACCATCCCTGTTCTGTGGGGAATAACCTGTCCCCTGAGGGGTTGTTAAGCCCTCGGTTTCCCCTCTGGCCCCTTCGTCCTCCCCTCCCTCCTCGCCCTAAAAAAGACTTACTTTGTTTAGGTGAATCCGCATTGTATTGGTTTAATCCCTCATATCTATTATATGTGGGTATTGGATATGGGCTCCAATGGCCCCTATCCTCATAATGTGGATGTTGGTTAGGTCAAGGACTAGCTTGATAGTAACCCCTATCCTGCCAAAAATGGTCATTCTGCCCTTGATTGTTCCGATATAAATTTTTATAGGATAAGGACTATAATGACCTCTATTATCATTGAAGTTACCATATGTTCACGGCCGTCCTTGGAAATTAGTACTATTTTGTGGGCCCTGATATTGTAGATTGGTCACGTTCGATGCATCATTATTGATTTTGTTTGAATGTTTATTAGTCATATAATTATTATTATAACTATTATTGACTTTCTCCCTCTCTTCCCTTTGTCCACCTCTGCCCCTTATTGTGTTTGGCTGGGGGACAAAAGGCCATTGTGAATTTAGAGGTTATACATTCACGGTCACAATCGGTACTGGCTGAGATGACAATACTTCAGGATTTAACGGTTGCTCGTTATCCTTCATAACATCAGTACTTGATTGCCATAAGTATATATTATTGGTCTTGAAATCGTTCATATACCTCTGATATTTTTTAATTTTCTTTTTTTGTGTGTCCCTATCCACTTTTTCTTAATGTCTGCATTAAAACGTAATGCCTGAGGTGTGTCTTTAATAGGGTCCAATTTCATTTGCAAATCAGCTATTTTTGTTTCCAAAAGTTTCATTTTTTGTTTCCTTCTTTTTAAAACAGCTGTTGCAATTTAAAACCTACCCCATTGAAAAAGTCAAGCCACTCACTGATAGCTCCTTCATCAGTTAAACCATTCTGTGGAATCACCTCCCACCTGAGGCTCCTCATATTGATCTTATCCTTTAGATATTGCTCAAAGGTGCAAATATCCGTACGGATTTGTTTTTACCAACGTGTGTCCTAATATTGATAGTAACTGGCTATGATCCACATAGTCTGTTGGTGTTACATCAATTGAAAATACAGATTCTAAATTAATCGATCAGCTATTAATAAATTGAACCGCATCCATGGTTGCTATCTGTAATAAAATTCAAAAAATAAAAACTCAAATGAGAAATAGTCAAATCAAGATTCAAATATTTCTCCCTCAGCAACCACGGCAAATATGTTTGGAAATCACAAACATCAGTACAAACAGCAGCTACTATCACAGGAATAATATACAGTCAAAATGTGTCACAGTACTGTACTCAGTACTGTTGTCCTCCATTCAGGACCATGCCTCTTTGAAATGTAGAGCTAAATGGATCACTAACATTGGAGAGATTGATGGTGATCAGTGGGACATGGGATTGGAATCGGTTCCTATGGTTTCCATCTCGGCCTCCCATAGGTTGTCGCAGCTATTTATCCTGCACAGAACGCCTGAGAAACTACATGCATGGGGCCTGAGGGACTCTCCCCTGTGTCCAAAATGTAAAACACAACAAGGTGATTTCATATACATGCTATGGAGATGTCCAAAACTCAACTGGTATTGGACTGAAGTCATACAGAGTATCTCCCTTTAAGTACAGGTACCGGTGCCCTCCACCTCTGGTTTGCCTATTGGGAGCGATTGATGAGGAAATGTACCAGAAGGGAATGTATATTATGATTACTAGACTACTGTACCTAGCTAGAAAGCTTATAGCTAGACACTGGATGGCACCTACCGTACCTACAGGGAAACAATGAATAGCGTATTTAAACTCACTCCTTATTAGGGAACAACTGGCATAGTTACATACTTACATAGTATGTGAGGTTGAAAAAAGACACAAGTCCATCAAGTCCAACCCATGTGTGTGATTATATGTCAGTATTACATTGTATACCCCTGAATGTTGCGGTTGTTCAGGTGCTTATCTAATAGTTTCTTGAAACTATCAATGCCCCCCACTGAGACCACCACCTGTGGAAGGAAATTCCACATCCTTGCCACTCTTACAGTGAAGAACCCTCTATGTAGTTTAAGGTTAAACCTCTTTTCTTCTAATTTTAATGAGTGGTCACGAGTCTGGTAAAACTCCCTTCTGCAATAAATCTGAATTTATCTGGCAGCCATGGCCAGATGATCCTACTCTTGCCCCCCCCCCCCCAAGGCTAGTAATGGATAGGCTATTGCGATTCTAAAATACTGAGAGTAAATAGCGAGATGGGGGGTTGAAGGAGAAGGGAAAAGAAAACAGCTTCGTGTTTTTTTTTATTTCAAACATTTTTATTAAATCTTTTTCAACATATAAAATCACATTGAACAGACAAGGTGTGTTAACATTGTATGAGCATGAACATGGCATATAGATGAATGGACATAAGCAAATGACACGCTTATAATGGCGAACAAACTATATGTAGTGAGGAGGTTACATAGATATGCCTATTCAACAGTAACTAAGGCCTAGAACACGACCCAGGAACTCAGCTGAGCTGCCACCTTGATCTTCTTGCTGGAAGGGTATTACTCAATGCATCTCCCCTAATAAGCCTGTGTCAGTTGTAGGGTCTAACTTGACTCACCTTTATATTGGGGTGCCACTACTACTCCGAGCGTGATCACTCCGAGATTCACGATCATGGTAATTATGAGTGTTAGCGTTTCCTTTCCTCTTTACGTTTATTTGTTATAGCGCCCTCTAGCTCCCCTGCAGAGTCATATCACGACAGGGCGGCCACCAGGGGTGTAAGATATAGATAGCAAGATAGAGAGGGAAGAGAGAAGAAGAAGAAAAAAAAAGGGGGGTGGGTTCGGGGGTTGAGGGGAGCATAAGGGGCCTTGGGTTGAGTGCGTAAGAGCGATTGCATAGGGCATAGCTGCCGAGCAGAGAGGGGGTGGTGCCTTCCACCAGCTACCCTCTCCGCCTGTAGTTAACAGTGACTAATTTCCAATAAATTAAGTCAGGTGACTGGATGTATCAGCGGAATAAATGTCATCCGAGTGTTAAGCACTATAGGGATACTTCAGTACCAGGTCTCAATCATTACTCTGTATTATATTATATAAATTATATTATATCAGACAAATGAAGGAGGTACTACGTGTTTAGTTCTGTTATGTTAGATACTTGGCTAATATGAATAAGTTAATGACTAGTTTCATCAGCAGCTATTCTAATGTGCTCTGACACCACATATAATTAAATGTAAAAAATGTATTATTAGTGGGCTAAAAACTAAATTAATAATACAATGCACAATAAAACAATCACATAAAATAAAATGTCCATAAAAATATGATTGCTGAAAAAACTTTAGTAAAGAAACTCTATATCAAAATCCTTATGCCTTGATAATGAAAAAACTAGAATTGAAAAAAGTGCAGACAGAAAGTCACCACCACCTCCATGTGAACTGCCTGCTCACCTTTCAAATATTTTCAGACAGAAATCTTCATAATGGTCAGCCTCTATATATTCCAATCCTGGATAATGGTAAAAATGGTTTTCCTGGGATTATCCAAGGATAATTGACTTATCCAGGGTAAGCGGATTCTCAAAATAATTAACACCATCGTGCAAGATTGCTAATGTACTAATTGTTTCCACTCAGTGGAGAATATACACTCACATTTGACTCAGTAGATAACGCATATTGAACGATCAGCATTAGAACGTAGCTCTCATTCTCCAGCCAAAACAATAGAATTTTTCATACAGCTTACCTGTAAAATCCTTTTCTTGGAGTACATCACGGGACACAGAGCAGCTGTAGTAAATACTATCTGGGTTATATGCCACCTATAGGTGAATGGACACTGGCAAACCAAAAAGACAGGAAGTCCCCCTCTATATAACCCCTCCCATACAGGAAGTACCTCAGTTTTGTAGCAAGCAATAAATTCCCAGACAAGATGGGAGGGGCCTCTGTGTCCCGTGATGTACTCCAATAAAAGGATTTTACAGGTAAGCTATAGGAAAAATACTAATTTCTTTATCGTACATCAAGGGACACAGAGCAGCTATAGTAATTACTATCTGGGATGTCCCAAATCAATGCCCCTGAGGATGTCCCAAATCAATGCAGGCCGCCATCAGACGTGAGGCCCTAAATCGCTGCCTGCAGCAGACTGCGTCTTAACGCCGTATCCTCCTGACGCCTTACATCCATTTGATAAAATGTTGTGAATGTATGCACTGATGACCAAGTAGCGGCCTTGCAAATCTGAGCCATAGAGGCTTGATGACGCACTGCCCATGAGGCACTTACTCCCCTGGTAGAGTGCACGCTCACCCGAAAGGGTTGGACTTTTTTCTTCAACCCATAAGCCTGAATTACAACTTGGCGAATCCACTGGGAAATAGTTGATTTCAATGCTGCCTGCCCCTTCCTGGGCCCATCTGGCAGCACAAACAAAGAGTCGGTCTTCCGCATCTGATCTGTCATTTTCAGATAGACTCTGACAGCTCTTACCACATCGAGATAATGCAACAATCTCTCCTCCATAGAACAAGGCTCTGGGAAAAAAGAAGGCAGTGTGATATCTTGGTTTAAGTGAAAACTGGACACCACTTTAGGCAAAAATGCCGGATGAGGACTCAACACCACCTTGTCCTGGTGTATAATCAAATATCAAAAGCATTAGATCGAGAAACTGATTTGTACTGACTACAAACACACAGGGCATTAGATCATGGCTGATGATATTGCTAAATTATCCGCTTATGTCCACTGAGGAAACGTCATCCTACACCCATTGAAAACTACCTCACCTCCTCCTGAGACCCGTGGCTGGGGAGTTAAGCCTAAGGCCCTTGTGATCTCTGTGACAGGAGATCTTTTGATTCGGTAAGAGGCAGCTGTTCTCGGTGGTGGAGGTTTTTTCTATCGGGCCACTTCTTTTCCTTGTGGTGTTTATTGAGTGGTGTCACCATTGGATTTCCTGATATTTTACATATGGACAATACGCTGATCATTGAACTTGGTGCTCACTGAGATGTTCACATTATGTCATGGTTCCATTTAGCCTTTGAACAATATATGGCAAAATGGGGTCTTTTTTTTACTTTTGAATGTTTTTTTCACTTAAATGTTCACCTTTTTTCTTAGATCATGTTATCAACACTTACTATTAATTGATTTATTCATTGTTAATTTTTTAGCTATTTACCACTTTCCATCACTGGCTAGTGTAATTATTAGGTTTGCAGCGCAGTCATCTTTCTAGTTTTGTCATTTTAGTGTGGGTATCTCGCATTTTTGATTGCAGCAGCTTTAGTTACATAATTAAATTTTTAATTTTTTGTTTTTTTTTGTTTTTGTTTTTGTGACACAATATCTATACACAATCTTTTTGATCTTGGGACAGCGCAGTAATACACACCCTTTTTATAATCAAATATGGCTCTTTACAAGAAAAAGCTGCTAACTCTGACACCCTTTTTGCCAAGGTCACTGCAACCAAAAAAACAAATTTTCTTCTCAAAGGGATCAGAGGAATATACCGAATAGGCTCAAAAGGCTGTTTTTGCAAAGCAGCCAAGACCAGATTCAAATTCCAGGGACACAAAGGTGGCAGGTGACTGGCAGGGTTATATGAACTACCCCTTGTATACAGGCTCAAAATCAAAGAGTTACAGGTCTTTCTTATAATCCGCTATATCTAGCCAACATCCCATCAATAGAATTATGTAAATTTTCCCCTCAAGTGGGCAGGACTTTATAGGCACGAACTGTGAGACTTACAAAAAGTTTGTAAAAGTATATAAAGTATCTTTATTTAAACAATGTATCAAAAAAGGTAAATATAAAAGAGAAAACATCACAGTTATCCCTTTATGCAGACATACATTCTACACAGTGTATATGCATTTTGTCTTTCTGAACGCACAATATTACCAAATTAAATCGAGATAAATATGTGCGTTCAAAAATCCATTTGTGAAAAAATTAGATCATTATTGTGCATTCAAAATGCCTACGCGTTACGGAGTCTTATACTCCTTCTTCGGGGTTGATTCAATATGCACGTATATATCTTTTGAAAAGGCAATCTAAAATACAAAGAAGAGATTCATCTATATATATATATATATATATATATATATATATATATATATATTTCCAGTATGTGAAAAAAGCATGCATCGACATAACATAAAAAAGGCAAAAAACAACACAACATAGAAAGAACCTTTTTCCAAAAAGAAAGACATGCATATAGCATGAACTTACATGCATAGATGAAGCGCTGGATTTGACCCTATGGAATATTGGTCAATACCTGAGTGGAATATATGATAATGCTTCAAAAATGCAGAAGCATAGAAATTCACGGTATACATAGACAGGAACACTGTCTGCTGACTGGAGCCGAAGGATCAAAAAGGGGGCTTATGGATGAAAACCAGGACTGTAGTGGCCGATAGCTGCAGAGGAAAAGAAGTATAACACAAATTTGTAATTGTACTATACCGCATTGAGTATATAGTATCTGCCTTTATTCCAAGAGAGGAAAGAAGGACAATGAAAAGGAAGGGGGGTGCAATTGCATCCTTACCTGCAAGAGACATACCAATAAGCCTATTGCAAAGGTTCTCTCAATTAAGGATAAACTATTTAAAATAAAAATGAAAGTCACTCATAGAGATTTCATCCACATATTAGAAGGCATATATGTTGAAGCACATCTCATAAGAGAGAGATCTTTGTCCAGGTATCTTTTTGGAGCCTAGTCCAACAAAATTACAAGAACTGGAGGTAAAGTACACCTCCAGAGCAAATAGATGGCGCGCTGTAGCGCAATCATCCAACAGGACCCTCCGTCTGTAACAAACAGATTGATTAAAAAAGATAATTAGAGAGAGCCCTGAGGCTAATCTTCTATTTTTTAGTATGCTAAAAGACATTATTAGAAAAGAAAGTGCCATCATTGTTTCATTACCTTGATACAGAGCCACCAAATTTTGCCTCATTCCCCGCCACAACACCGCCAAAGACTGACTATTCTTCTGCTTATATCCACAAAGTAATTGGATATTCTACCTACTGTCAGGTGTGAGTGATTACAATCACTCAATCATGCTGCCTTTGGTCAAACCAAACGGTCCCCCGGGTGTGCGGCGCACAATGCCACCCCCTACCCACAACAAAAATGGCGATGTGGGAGGAGTGACGTCATGCGTCACGCTCCCCCCAACACGTGTGCACAGTGAATTCACTTCCCTCAGTGCTGACAGAGGGGGAGTGGAGAGCTGGAGGAGACAACAACTCCCATAATACACAGCGTCAGCAAAAGTGCTGACCGCTGCGTAACTGTCAGCATAGGAGGAGGATGTAGCGGCAGAGAAAAGGCCGAATGGGCAATAGGATGGTTGGATGGATCACAAATAGGATCACATCCATATAAATGCAACCAGGACGGCCTACGTGTGCCGGGATTGCAACCCACGCTCCCCACAAATACTAAGGGCTCCACTGTTGTAAAGTCCATGAATGTACAGACTGTATCATTACATATAGGTGATTGGATTTCACACCTTAAGCACTCCAAATATACATAGGTCACACACATGCATTTACAGAGTGTCTCAATGTTGGAGAGATTTCCAACGTAAACATTTCTGAAAAACATATAAAAATTATTAACGTACATACATTTATAATGTGTATTGATAACTAAAGAGGCCTGAAAGGAAAGTATTTCTAGAGAGCACATGGGGATTGATGACCATCCTCACATGGTATATCCAACACCCATATCGGAAGCCCACATTTATACATCTATAGACAGTTCACATATCCATTTATAAAAGGGATGGGCAGATTTATACATATGAATCTATTTTTCCATCGCTCCCGATATGAATCCCTCCAAAAAGGGTCTATAATTCACTGCCTCATTTAGACCCGGAAAAGTTGTAGCCTGTAACTTTTTGCAATAAAACCTTGTTCCAGTCTCCCCCTCTAAAACTGGGGTGTACCCTGTCAAGGACCATCATTTTGACTTTGGGGAAGACACTGTTATGCAGAGATAACACGTGTCTTCCCATTGGAAGATCAGGGGTAGCTTTCTTCATGCTCCAAATATGTTTGGACATGCGGGATCATAGTTCTAGCTTGGTTTTTCCCACGTAAAAGGAGTTGCAATCACATATTAGTAGATATACAACCCCTTTCGTTTTGCAATTTGCGTAGTGGGTCACTTTGAAAAGTTTTCCATTGGGCAATATAAAGGAAGATCCCACTTGAATGTACTGACAGAACGTACATCCCCGCAGCTATAAGTACCTTTCACTATGCATGGATCACCTCGATTCTCCCCTTTGAATTCGCTCTGAATGATATAGTCTCTTACTGACGTTGCCCGTCTAAAGGTAATAGGGGGCTTGGCTGGCACGAATCTACCCAGACTACCATCCATGGATAGAAGGTGCCAATATTTTTGCACAATGTTGCGAATTTGATTGTGTTGATTAGAGTATGATACTATAATCCTTGTAGAATTTTCTTTTTGGCCATCAGTTTTTTGCTTTTTGGAATACAAAAGTTCATGCCGTGTTCTCTCTAAAGATTTTTTATAGCCTTTTTTGAGTGAGGTTTTGGAATATCCTCTTTCAAGTAAGCGACTTTGTAGTTTATTGGCCTCAATTTGGAAACTTTTCTCATCCGAGCAATTTCTCCTGGTACGTAAGTACTGACTAAAGGGTATCGAGGTTATAAGAGGGCCGGGTGAAAACTTGACGCATGGAGGATAGAATTCCCTGCTGTCTTCTTCTGAAGAGGTGAGTCTGGATGGCACCGCCCTCACCGCGGAGGACTGTGACATCCAGTAATGTCACCTCATCAGAATGGTGAAGCATTGTAAAAGTAAGGTTGAACTGATTTTTGTTTAGCCTTGTTAAGAAGTTTGACAACATGTCCACTGGTCCATCCCAAATCAAAAAAACATCATTGATATATCTGGCCCACATCCAGATGAGGTCCGTGTATACCGGCATCTGCTCATCCGCCATCAACGAACGCTCCCACTCCCCCTGGTACAGATTGGCGTACGATGGGGCACAACAAGTCCCCATCGCAACACCCTGTACCTGGAGGTAGTGGGAGCCGTTGAAGGAAAAGATGTTATGATTTAGAATAAAGTCTAACGACTGTACAATAAAGTCACTGTATGGCCATTCATCATCAATATGTTGTGATAAGATGTGCTGAATGGCAGCTAGACCTAAAGAGTGAGGAATGGAGCTATATAGCGCCTCCACATCTATGGCAACTAGCGTAGAGTGTTCTGGGATGACCAAATCGTCCAATATTTGAAGGAAGTGGATTGTGTCTTTGACATAGAAGGGTAAACTGGCTACAAAGGGTCTAAGATGTTCATCAATCTTTCAGAGATGGATCCATTGCCCGAAATGATTGGGCGGCCTGGTGGGTCTTGTTGGTCCTTATGGACCTTAGGGAGCGAATAAAAAGTCGGGATTTGTGGGTGGTCTGTGCGTATATATTTCCATGTGGTTGCATTAATGATACCTTTTTGACCTGCGGAGTCCACAAGTTCATAGAATTTGGCATTGAATTTTTCAATCATTTGAATGGGAATTAAACGATACCAACTTCTATTTTTAAGGATCTTGTTGCACATAGATATATATTGATTGTTATCCATGATAGCGGCATTTCCACCTTTATCTGATGGTTTGATTACTATTGAACAGTTTTTGGAAAGATCGTTCAAAGCTTTTTTCTCCATTGGGGTTAAGTTATCCTCTAATCTATCTTTGAAAGTCAACTTTTTCAAATCTCTCGAAACAAGCTTCAAAAATTTGCCGCATTGGGATTTGAACTGGGTGCTGGATATTGGTCAGATTTTTTCTTAAGTGTTGATTTTGCTTTGGCAGTTTTCTCATTGGGTTTGTTACCAACGTCCATCAACAGTTTCTCGATATCTAAACAGTCAATGAGGTCAGACTGGTCATTCTCATCGAGGAGTGAGACAAGCTGGTTAATAGCTTTGTCCTCTTCCTTGCTGAGCTGAGCTGAGAATCAGAGGTTCTAGAATACATGTTCTTTAACAGGAGTTTTCTCACAAAGAGATTGAGGTCCCTTATCAAATCAAATTTATTGAGATTTTCATTGGGACAGAAGCCCAATCCCTTCATGAGAACGTCCAACTCAAAATTAGTTAGGATATGTGACGATAGATTCACTATGTTCATATGTGTGTTGGGACATTGAAATCCAGTGTCCCCTATGTGGTTGTCGTTATATGAGCTACCTTGTTTCCCTTTATTGTGTTTAGAGCTGGGCAATTCGGAAAAGAAGAAAAGATAGGTGCCACAGGTGTAGATACAGTTTCCCTTCGATCTAAAGTGTATCTAGAGTTAGTACGATCGTGAGTGTCATCGCAGGAAGAAATAGAAGATAGTTCCATCGCCACACCTACTTGTGAATTACCTGTTACCGAAAGATTAGAGCACCCAGAAACCTGTGAATTCTGTGTCGGATGCATGTTATGTCCACGTGAAGATTTCTTTGCCGATTGTTCATGTGATCCTTTCTGATGTCTCTGTCTTTTATGCCGTCCTGTTCCTCTCTGTCTAAAAGAAGAATGGTGCTGAGAAAGTGAGACATTAGTAGGAGAATTTGACACACTAATATCATATCCTTTAAACGAATTTGAGTTGGTTTTCCCCTGTGGGGTTGATGTGTATGCCATTTATATGCCTTTCCTTCTCTGAAGGCATTCCTATCTCTTGACTATTTTTTCTCCTTTTTTATCAAAATCCCTCTGTTTAATTTTTCTAGACGTTCTGTCATTGTCTTTTCACGTTCACTATATGATGCTTGACTTTGTAGTGGTTGAAGTAGACCAAAAATTTGGATTAAATCCCTATCCAAGTCAAGCATTTGTTTCTTATATGCCTCGATAAGATGTTGCATCATTTCCCTGGAACATCTGTTCAGTATTTTCTCCCACTGGACCTTAAAATCTGAGTCCTTGATCTCAAAAGTGGGGAAGATCTGAACACGAAGTCCAAAAGTATTGATGTCCTCACAGATATAATTTTCAAAAGAATCCACATGCCAATAGAGTGATGACTTTTTTTCCAAAAGTCTATTTAGCCGAAAAAACAAAGTAGTGAGATCTGACTCAAGACGTTCAGTCTGACCAAAATTGGTCAGGTAACCAGACATACAAGTATCCCAGTCCTTGCCTTGAAAGTTTGCCATAGTTATCAAAAAATGAAAAAGAGAAAAAGAAGAACAAATAGAAATAAAAAGGAAGAAGGGAAGGTCCCGAATGAGCCACCCCTCTACTTTGTTATTTCGACTAAATAGACTTTTGGAAAAAACGTCATCACTCCATTGGCATGTGGATTCTTTTGTAAATGATGTCCGTGAGGACATCAATCCTTTTGGACTTTCGTGTTCAGATCTTCCCCACTTTTGAGATCAAGGACTCGGATTTTAAGGTCCAGTGGGAGAAAATACTGAACAGATGTTCCAGGGAAATGATGCAACATCTTATCGAGGCATATAAGAAACAAATGCTTGACTTGGATAGGGAATTTGACCAAATTTTTGGTCTTCTTCAACCACTACAAAGTCAAGCATCATATAGTGAACGTGAAAAGACAATGACAGAACGTCTAGAAAAATTTAACAGGGGAATTTTGATAAAAAAAGGAGAAAAAAATGTCAAGAGATAGGAATGCCTTCAGAGAAGGAAAGGCATATAAATGGCATACACATCAACCCCAGGGGAAAACCAACTCAAATTCGTTTAAAGGATATGATATTAGTGTGTCAAATTCTCCTACTAATGTCTCACTTTCTCAGCACCATTCTTCTTTTAGACAGAGAGGAACAGGACGGAATAAAAGACAGAGACATCAGGAAGAATCACATGAACAATCGGCAAAGAAATCTTTACGTGGACATAACATGCATCCAACACAGTATTCACAGGTTTCTGGGTGCTCTAATCTTTCGGTAACAGGTAATTCACGTATTCACGTAAGTAGGTGTGGCGGTGGAACTATCTTCTATTTCTTCCTGCGATGACACTCACAATCGTACTAACTCAAGATACACTTTAGATCAAAGGGAAACTGTATCTACACCTGTGGCACCCAGTGATGTAAGTAACTGAGTTAAAATAAACTGAGTTACGTAACTCAGTTACTTTAGAGGGTAACGAGTAATCTAACTAATTACTTTTCCCCTCATGGTAACTGAGTTACCATTACTTTGTCTTAGTTACCCCAATTACATCTACCGCCACTAGATGGCAGTAGTGTAATTCCGGTGTCCTGCCGAAAAAGTTCCCCCGCCTGATAAGGACCCCCTGTACTGCGCAGGCGCAGGGCTTGCACAGTACAAAGGACTACGGAGCTTCCAAAAATTGAGTGAACTCTACACCGCTCAGGTGCAGTTAACATGTAATTGTACGAGGCGATGCCGCACGCTCCTGATGCTCGTGCTACTCTGCAAGGGTCATCTATCATGTAAGTAAGGGGCGGGTCTAGTATTACTGTAACCAAGGGGCGCATTTATTAATATTGTTATATATCGAGCTCTGCCCATTAATTTAACATTCGCCCTCTTCTGTAGCCATCCGCCCCTTACACGATATAATAATAATAGACCCGCCCCTTGCTTACACGCTATAACAGATCTGCCCCTTGGTTAGAGTAATAATAGAGCAGCCCCTTGGTTACACGATATATAACAATAATAATAAATGCGCCCCTTGCTTACAGTAATACTAGACCCGCCCCTTAGTTACACATATAGAATATTAAAAAAAAAAAGTCAGTTACTCTGCTGTGTAACTAATTACTTTTCCAATGTAGTAACTGAGTTACTAACGCAATTACTTTTTGGGAGAAGTAATTTGTAACTTAACTAATTATTTTTTTAAAGTAGGATGACCAACACTGGTGGCACCTATCTTTTCTTCTTTTCCGAATCGCCCAGCTCTAAACACAATAAAGGGAAACAAGGTAGCTCATATACCGACAAGCACATAGGGGACACTGGATTTCAATGTCCCGACACACATATGAACATAGTGAATCTATAGTCACATACACTGACTAATTTTGAGTTGGACGTTCTCGTGAAGGGATTGGGCTTCTGTCCTAATGAAAATCTCAACAAATTCGATTTGGTAAGGGACCTCAATCTCTTCGTGAGAAAATTCCTGTTAAAGAACATGTATTGTAGAACCTCTGATTCTCAGCTCAGCAAGGAAGAGGACAAAGCTATTAACCAGCTTGTCTCACTCCTCGATGAGAATGACCAGTCTGATCTCATTGACTGTTTAGATATCGAGAAACTGTTGATGGACGTTGGTAACAATCCCAATGAGAAAACTGCCAAAGCAAAATCAACACTTAAGAAAAAATCTGACCAATATCCAGCACCCAGTTCAAATCCCAATGCGGCAACTTTCTTGAAGCTTGTTTCAAGAGATTTGAAAAAGTTGACTTTCAAAGATAGATTAGAGGATAACTTAACCCCAATGGAGACAAAAGCTTTGAACGATCTTTCCAAAAACTGTTCAATAGTAATCAAACCATCAGATAAAGGTGGAAATACAGTTATCATGGATAACAATCAATATATCTCCATGTGCAACAAGATCATTAAAAATAGAAGGTGGTATCGTTTAATTCTCATTCAAATGATTGAAAAATTAAATGCCAAATTCTATGAACTCGTGGACTCCGCAGGTCAAAAAAGTATCATTAATGCAACCACATGGAAATATATACGCACAGACCACCCACGAATCCCGACTTTTTATTCGCTCCCTAAGGTCCATAAGGACCAAAATGACCCACCAGGCCGCCCAATCATTTCGGGCAATGGATCCATCTCTAAAAGATTGAGCCGCCTGATTGATGAACATCTTAGACCCTTTGTAGTCAGTTTACCCTCCTATGTCAAAGACACAATCCACTTCCTTCAAATATTGGACGATTTGGTCATCCCAGAACACTCTACGCTAGTTACCATAGATGTGGAGGCGCTATATAGCTCCATTCCTCACTCGTTAGGTCTAGCTGCCATTCAGCACATCTTATCACTACATATTGATGATGAATGGCCATACAGTGACTTTATTGTACAGTCGTACAGACTAAATCATAACATCTTTTCCATTTGTTATGCCCCATCGTACGCCAATCTGTACCTGGGGGAGTGGGAGCGTTTGTTGATGGCAGATGAGCAGATGGCGATATACACGGACCACATCTGCATGTGGGCCAGATATATCGATGACGTTTTTTTGATTTGGGATGGACCAGTGTCAAACTTCTTAACAAGGCTAAACGAAAATCAGTTCAACCTTACTTTTACAATGCTTCACTAGTCTGATGAGGTGACATTTCTGGATGTCACAGTCCTCCGCAGTGAGGTCAGTGCCATCTAGACTCACCTCTTCAGAAAGGAGACAGCGGGGAATTCTATCCTCCATGTGTCAAGTTTTCACCCCCGCCCTCTTATAACCTCGATACTCTTTACTCAGTACTTACGTACCAGAAGAAATTGCTCGGATGAGAAAAGTTTCCAAATTGAGGCCAATAAACTACAAAGTCACTTGAAAGAGGATATTCCAAAACCTCACTCAAAAAAGCCTATAAAAAATCTTTAGAGAGAACACGGCATGAACTTTTGTATTCCAAAAAGCAAAAAACTGATGGCCAAAAAGAAAATGCTACAAGGATTATAGTATCATACTCTAATCAACACAATCAAATTCGCAACATTGTGCAAAAATATTGGCACCTTCTATCCATGGACGGTAGTCTGGGTAGATTCGTGCCAGCCAAGCCCCCTATTACCTTTATAAGGGCAACGTCAGTAAGAGACTACCGTATATACTCGAATATAAGCCGAGATTTTCAGCCCATTTTTTAGGGCTGAAAGTCCCCCCCTCGGCTAATATTCGAGTCACTGCCGTCTGCCTACATGAACAGCTTGTCATGCAGACAGACGGCAGTTTTAAAAAGCCACGCCGCCTCCCCCCACCCGTCCGTGATAGGCGGACACTAATTTTCCCAGCAGTGCAGTGTTCCGCCTATCACGGATGCCCTGTCATTCTCATCTCATGGACGAGGATGAGAGGGCGTCCGTGATAGGCGGAACACTGCGCACTGACTGCTGGGAAAACAGCGTTCCTCCTATCACGGACGAGGACGAGGCGCGGCTTTTTAATTTTGCAATGGCACCGTACACGCTGACAGAGCGGCGAGCGGCGAGCGGGGACAGAGCGGAGAGCGGAGAGCGGCGAGCGGGGACCGAGGACCGGAGAGCGGGGACCGGGGACCGAAGATCGGCACAGGTAGGCTGTAATGGGGACACGGGGGGGTCTGTACAGGGGACAGGCAGCTGCAGATGGGCATTGCTGGCCCTCTTTTCCACTTACAGTAGCTGCTGCATTTTGTACCCTCGGCTTATACACGGGTCAATGCAGGTTTCCCATTTTTTTGTGGTTAATTAGGGGCCTCGGCTTATACTCGGGACGGCCTATAGTCGAGTATATACGGTATATCATTCAGATTGAATTCAAAGGGGAGAATCAAGGTGATCCATGCATAGTGAAAGGTACTTATAGCTGCGGGGGATGTACACTCTGTCAGTACATTCAAGTGGGATCTTCCTTTATATTGCCCAATGGAAAACTTTTTAAAGCGACCCACTACGCAAATTGCAAAATGAAAGGGGTTGTATATCTACTAATATGTGATTGCAACTCCTTTTACGTGGGAAAAACCAAGGTAGAACTACGATCCTGCATGTCCAAACATATTTGGAGCATGAAGAAAGCTATCCCTGATCTTCCAATGGGAAAACACGTGTTATCTCTGCATAACAGTGTCTTCCCCAAAGTCAAATTTATGGTCCTTGACAGGGTACACCCCAGTATCAGAGGGGGAGACTGGAACAAGGTTTTATTGCAAAAACAATTAAAATTGATTCTTCAGTTACAGGCTACAACTTTTCCGGGTCTAAATGAGGCAGTGAATTATAGACCCTTTTTGGAGGGATTCGTATCGGGAGGGATGGAAAATCGATTCATGTGTATAAATCTGCCCATCCCTTTTATAAATGGATATGTGAACTGTCTATAGATGTATAAATGTGGGCTTCCGATATGGGTGTTGGATATACCATGTGAGGATGGTCATCAATACCCATGTGCTCTCTAGAAATACTTTCCTTTCAGGCCTCTTTAGTTATCAATACACATTATAAATGTATGTATGTTAATCATTTTTATATGTGTTTCAGAAATGTTTACGTTTGAAATCTCTCCAACATTGAGACACTCTGTAAATGCATGTGTGTGACCTATGTATATTTGGAGCGCTTAAGGTGTGAAATCCAATCACCTATATGTAATGATACAGTCTGTACAATCATGGACTTTACAACAGTGAAGCCCTTAGTATTTGTGGGGAGCGTGGGTTGCAATCCCGGCACACGTAGGCCGTCCTGGTTGCATTTATATGGATGTGATCCTATTTTTGATCCATCCAACCTTCCTATTGCCCATTCGGCCTTTTCTCTGCAGCTACATCCTCCTTCTATGCTGACAGTTACGCAGCGGTCAGAACTTTTGCTGACGCTGTGTTTATTTTGGGAGTTGTGGTTTCCTCCAGCTCTCCACTCCCCCTCTGTCAGCACTGAGGGAAGTGAATTCACGCGTGTCGGTGGGAGCGTGACGCATGACGTCACTCCTCCCACATCGCCATTTTTGTTGTCGGTAGGGGGTGGCGCCATGCGCCGCGCACCCGCGTGACCGTTTGGTTTGACCAAAGGCAGCATGATTGAGTGATTTTAATCACTCACACCTGACAGTAGGTAGAATATCCAATTACTTGGTGGATATAAGCAGTAGTATAGTCAGTCTTTGGCAGTGCTGTGGCGGGGAATGAGGCAAAATTTGGCGGCTCTGTATCAAGGCAATGAAACAATGATGGCACTTTCTTTTCTTTTTTTTTTATAAATTCTTTATTTTCATTTCACAGGTGCATAATTGTACATCTTAACAAACATATTTACCTCATTAACATCTTCCCTTTCTATTTTAAATCAAAATATGAAACACTAATTCTCCTCTGTCTTGTCATCCAGTTTGACACTTAGTGTTCTCCACTACTCAGAGAGGCAACAAAAAAAGAGGCACACAAAAAAAAAAGGAAAAAAAAAACCCCTACTTAAACTGGATGGGTATGCGATCCCCCCCTCCGCCACTCCTCCTCCCCTCCCCAGTCCACCCTCTTTGTTTCCCATGTACTTTCTCACCCATGAGGCTGTTGGCGGTTTTGTTCCCTATATCTAATATAGGGTGTCCATGTCTCCTGGTATCTATCTTCTTGTTCTCTAATCTTCATAGTAAGTTTTTCCATTTGTTGAATTTCTGATATTTTCGCTAACCATTGTGCTCTTGTCGGAGCGCTAGTGTTTTTCCATAAACTCGGTATGCACGCCTTCGCGGCGTTCAGCAAATGTCCCACTAATGAGTTTTTATATTCTCTAATAGGTATCGGCGTATCATGTAGCAAATATGCTGCTGGATTTTCTCCCAGTGATACTTCCGTAATTTCTTCCACTACTTCCCTTACAATCTCCCAGAATTCTTTGACTCCGGGGCATTCCCAGAATATGTGTATCATAGTTCCTACCTCCCTTTGACATCTCCAGCACTTGTTTTCTACTTGTGGATATATCCGGTTTAGCATTGCTGGTGTTCTATACCAGCGTGTCAGTATCTTATATCCACCTTCTTGGTATTTGGTTGCCCTTGATGTCTTAAGTTTCTGTGATTCGGGGAACGTTATCCCCAGATCTCTTTCCCATGCCTGTATGAATGTTACCTCTTGTGGCGCTCTGAGTTCTACTAGTAGAGAGTGCATAACAGATAACCCATGTTACCCTGGTTCCTCACTTAGGCAGAGCCGCTCGAATTTAGACGTTGTCCTTGCTTCTCCTATTTGTGCTTTTATTGCTCGGAGATAGGCCTTAAGCTGTATTCTCCTAAAAAAGTTAATTTCTCCTGCAAATTCTGAGTCTACCTCCTCCCCTGTCATCACTTTGTTCTCTCTAGTAAAGTCTTGAAGCCTACTGACCCCTTTTCTCCTTAGGTTCCTAAACTCTGCCTCTACTAGGCCTGGCTCAAAGCTTGGTGTGCCCAGGATGGGAATCATCGGACTTGGGAATTTTGATATCTCCGTTTTCCTGAATACCTTTTTAGTCACTTGGATTGTTGCCCCTATTGTGGGGTGTCTTTTTATCTGCTGGGGGATCTCTATGTCCGATATCCATGCTATCCCTTCCAAGGGTATGTCAGTTATTGCTTGTTCCATAGATAGCCATGGTTTGTCCTTTTTCACTGTGCACCACTCCATTACTCTCGCTAAATGGGCCGCTTCATAGTAGTTCACTGGATCTGGGAATCCCACTCCTCCTCTATCTTTGGGTTGGCACTTTCTTTTCTAATAATGACTTTTAGCATACTAAAAAATAGAAGATTAGCCTCAGGGCTCTCACTAATTATCTATTTTAATCAATCTGTTTGTTACAGACAGGGGGTCCTGTTGGATGATTGTGCTACAGTGCACCATCTATTTGCTCTGGAGGTGTACTTTACCTCCAGTTCTTGTAATTTTGTTGGACTAGGTTCCAAAAAGATACCTGGACAAAGATCTCTCTCTTATGAGATGCCCCTTAACATATATGCCTTCTAATATGTGGACCTCATCCCTATGATACACAGTACTGCCGAAAAGGTATTTATACATACAAATCTCTATGAGTGACTTTCATTTTTATTTTTATTTTAAATAGTTTATCCTTAATTGATAGAACCTTTGCAATAGGCTTATTGGAATGTCTCTTGCAGGTAAGGATGCAATTGCACCCCCTGCCTTTTCATTGTCCTTCTTTCCTCTCTTGGAATAAAGGCAGATACTATATACTCAATGCGGTATAGTACAATTACAAATTTGTGTTATACTTCTTTTCCTCTGCAGCTATCGGCCACTACAGTCCTGGTTTGCATCCATATGCCCCCTTTTTGATCTATCGGCTCCAGTCAGCAGACGGTGTTCCTGTCTATGTACACCGTGAACTTTTATGCTTCTGCATTTTTGAAGCATTACCATATATGACCAATATTCCATATGGTCATATCCAGCGCTCCATCTATGCATGTAAGTTCGTGCTATATGCATGTCTCTCTTTTTGGAAAAAGGTTCTTTCTATGTTGTGTTGTTTTTTGCCTTTTTTATGTTATGTCGATGCATGCTTTTTTCACATACTGGAAATATATATATACATGAATCTCCTCTTTTTATTTTAGATTGCCTTTTCAAAAGATATATACGTGCATATTGAATCAACCCCGAAGAAGGAGTATAATGCACAATAATGATCTGATTGTTTCACAAATGGATTTTTGAACGCACATATTTATCTCGATTTAATTTGGTAATATTGTGCGTTCAGAAAGACAAAATGCATATACACTGTGTAGAATGTATGTCTGCATAAAGGGATCCCTGTGATGTTTTCTCTTTTATATTTACCTTGTTTGATACATTGTTTAAATAAAGATACTTTATATACTTTTACAAACTTTTTGTAAGTCTCACAGTTCATGCCTATAAAGTCCCGCCCACTTTAGGGGAAAATTTACATAATTTTACTTGTATAAAGGCACAAACCAAAAAATGCAAAGCAAATGGTCTTTAAAAAAATACAGATAAGGCAGAGATCTGACTTTTGATTGTATCTAAAGCCAGCTTCATTTCTACCCCCAATTGTAGAAATGCAAGAATTCTTCCTATGACATATTTACACCTCACACCAGGAAATATAAGACTTCTAAACTCAGTAGTAAATAGTTCTCGAAGCTGGTTTTCTCGCAATCATCAGGGTAGTAACCACTAAGCCAGAAAGCGCTCAATTTTAAAAATCCGGGCCTCAATAGCCAAACCATTAAATTTAGCAACTGTAAGACAGGATGGAATACTGGACCTTAAGAGAGCAAGTCTGGACAGAGTGGAAGGGACCATGGTTTTCCCACTGCCGACCTTACAATTCTGCATACCAAGACCTTCTGGACCAAGCTGGGGCTACCAGTACTACTGGCTTCCCCTCCTCTCTGATCCTGCGTAAAATCCGCGGTAGAAGCTGAACTGGAGGATCAGAGAAAACTGTTCCCAAGGAATCACTAAATCATCTGCTCCGAATGCAAGTGGATCCCTTGCCCTTGAGACAAACCTGTCCAGTTTCTTGTTGAACCTGGATGCCAACAGATGTATGTCCAGGGTACCCCATCATTGGCAAATTGCTGAAAAAACCTTGGAATGTAGGGGCCACTCCCCTACAACTGATGGCGACTCAAGAAGTCCACCTGCCAATTCTCCACTCCTGGAATGAAGACTGCCGATAGGAATGGTACATGCTTCTCTGCCCATGTCAGGATGTGGTTCACCTCCTTCTGGGTCGCCTGACTCCTGGTACCCCCTTGGTGGATGATGTAAGCCACTGCCGTAGCATTGTCGGATTAAATCCTGACAGGACAACCCTGTAATCTGGTAGTCCTAGATACTAGAGCCAGATAAGCTGCAACTCTAGGACATTGATGGGTAAGGTTCTTTCCAACCCTGACTATTTCCCTTGGACAGTGGTTTCTTCCAGAACAGCTCCCCAGCCCGAGAGGCTGGCATCCGTGGTCACCACTCTCCAAGCTACTGGCAGGAAGAACTTTACCCTCTCCAGATTCCTGGCTACCAACCACCAATTGAGACTCTGACACACCCTTGGAGACAGATACATCTGATAATCCAAAGCTTGGATCTTCTTGTTCCAGGCAGACAGAACACTGTTCTGCAATGGTCTTGAATGAAATTGCGCATAGGGAACCACTTCGAATGAAGCTACCATCTTCCCCAATAACCTCATACAAAGGCGAATCGAGGGGCACTTTTTTCCTTTCACAACCCAGACAAGATTCCTTTATAGCGCTGACTTTTGTCTGAGGCAAAAACACCTTTTTCCTGGATTGTGTCTACAATCAGACCCAAGTATTCCAGGCTTTTAACTGGCTTTAAGGCTGATTTCTCTAGGTTTAGAACCCAACGCAGGTGTTTCAAGAAATGAACCGTCTTGGCCATATTTCGGCCTAAGCCAGCAGCTGACTGATCCATGAGTAGTAGATTGTCTAGATATGCTATTATTGTTATACCCTGGGCTCTTAGCCTTGCCAACACCGGAGCCATAATCTTTGTGAGGGGCTGTGGCTAACCCGAAGGGCAATGCAACAAACTGAAAATTATACCCCTCTACCTCGAACCGCAGGAACATTTGGTGGGTGAGGCAAATTGGCACATGCAGATATGCATCCTTGATGTCTATTGATGCCAGAAATTCTCCTCCCCTCCGAGCAGACACGACTGACCTTTTTGACTCCATACGAAAGGAGCAAATGTTTAGAAACTGATTCAGATTTTTGAGATCTAGAATTGGTCTCACATCCCCATTTGGCTTTGGCACCATGAAAAGATTTGAATAGAAGCCCTTGAACCTCTCATCTGTCGGCACCTCTACAATTACACCTTGCAACCTCAAATGGTCTAGTGCCTGGAATAAAGATTCTATTTTTAACAGGTCTGTGGGAACATTTAACTTTAGAAATCGAGATGGTGGAAACTCCCGGAACTCTAGCTTGTAGCCTAGAGACACCGTGGAATTGACCCATGTGTCCTGGATCCCCTTTTCCCAGGCATCTGAAAATTGCAAAAGCTATCCCTCCCAACGAGTGGAGGCGCCCCTTTATGAGGAGGCCTTAGAACCTGGTTTGGCAGGTCTCTGGACCCAGGGCCTTTTCTGCCCTTATCCTTGCCCTTGAGGCATACCTCTTGATCCGGACGGCGGAGGTTGAGGTACTAGGCGCCGGGGTGCTAGAGACCTTAAATGAAGGACGCTTATTCCTTCTCCTAACAGGTAAGAGCGCACTCTTACCCCCTGAAATTTTCTGGGTATACTTATCCAAATCGTCTCCGAACAAACGTTCCCCATGAAAAGGACCAATTCTTTAACCGTAGAATTCTGTGCATGTGCACAGACAAGAGAGCAAAGCGTGACACTTGCTGAATAGGATCCTTAAAAGCATCCACTGTGAAGCATAAGGATTGTGGTAGGTCCGCCAACTCGCAAGCAGATTCTCCTTGAGCTGGAATACTCTTAATGACTCATTTACACTGGTCCTTCAAAGATTGACAAATTCCTATGGCCGCCACAGCAGGTTTTGCTACTGAGCCAGCGATAGCAAAAGAAGCTCTAAGTAAAGATTCCAGCTTTTTATCAGTCGGATCTTTAAAAACCTGGGCATTGTCTACAGGACAAGTTAAGCTTTTGTTCACAGAGGAAATAGCAGCATCAACTGTTGGCATACTCCACTTTTTTGTGAATTTTTCCACCATTGGATACAAAAGTGAAAATCTTTTAGGAGGAATACAAACTCTATCAGGATGATCCCAATTTACATATACTAACTGCTCCAGCAGCGGGTGCAAAGGGAAAGCATGAGAACTCTGCAGAGGCTGCAAAGAACCCAAAGAGGAGAAGGAGGTTTTTAGAACCCTCTACCGGAGGCAATTTAAATCCAGAACAGACCAATTTTGTAATGCGGCGTACACATGCTCTGACTTTCCGACGGGATTGTCCGCCGGATCTAGTCCAGCGGATGAACCGCCGGACTTTCCAGCGGAGGTCCGCCGGACTTTCCGAGCGTGGACTTGCCCACACACGCTTGGACTTTTCCAGCGGACAATCCGCGGGAAAAAGTCTGCAGGACTTTTGGAAATGAACGGACTTGCCAACACACGATCGGAAAGTCCGTTCATTTAGAACGTGACTGCAGGTAGACGGGACTAGCGAAGACAGTGAATGCCGCCGCGCTAGCCCCATCACCTGGCATGGATTCAAAGGGGTATCCCTACGCTGAAAAAACGGCGTGGGGGTCCCCCCCAAATCCATCTCAGACCCTTATCAGAGCACGCAGCCCGGCCGGCCAGGAAAAGGGGTGGGGATGAGCGAGCGCCCCCCCTCCTGAGCCAAACCAGGCCGCGTGCCCACAACATGGGGGGTGCCCTGGGGAAAGGGGGGCCGTGCGCCACCCCCACCCCAAAGCACCTTGTCCCCATGTTGATGAGGACAAGGGCCTCTTCCCGACAACCCTGGCCATTGGTTGTCGGGGTCTGCGGGCGGGGGGCTTATCGGAATCCGGGAGCCCCCTTTAATAAGGGGGCCCCCAGATCCGGCCCCCCACCCTATGTGAATGAGTATGAATGAGTATGGGGTACGATGTACCCCTACCCATTCACCTAAGGTGTAAAAGTGTAAATAAAAAAAACACAACATTTTATTGCACAGCTCCGGGGGTCTTCTTCCGTCTTGGGGGGTCTTCTCGCCGGACTCCTCCGCTCTCTTCTGCTCTTTTACCTAGCTCTTTCACGAGCGGAGGAGCCCGGCTTTCTTCTTCGTCGTCGCCGCCACCGTCTGGGGGTCTACTTCCGCCTTTGGGGGTCTTCCGGGGTCTCTTCTGTTCTTGCCGCTGTCGCCGCCTTCTGCGCCGCCTTCTTCTTCTTCTTCCGATGTTGACTCGTCACTCTCTCTGGCCGGAATGGCAGAGACACGCGGTGATGTGACTTATATAGGGACAAGGGGCGGGGTCACATGCTCATGTCACATGGTGACCCCGCCCCCATATGATGTCACAGCCCCCCCTTCCCCAGGGCACCCCCCATTTTGAGGGCACGCGGCCTGGTACGGCTCAGTAGGGGGGGCTCGCTCGTTCCCACCCCTTTCCTGGCCGGCCGGCCGGGCTGCGTGCTCGGATAAGGGTCTGAGATTGATTTGGGGGGACCCCCACGCCGTTTTTTCGGCGTAGGGATTCCCTTTAAATCCATGCCAGGTGACAGGGCTAGCGCGGCGGCATTCACTGCCTTCGCTAGTCCCGTCCACCTGAAGTCACGTTGTAAATGAACGGACTTTCCGATCGTGTGTCGGCAAGTCCGTTCATTTCCAAAAGTCCCACGGACTAGCACACAGACCGCGGGATTGTCCGCCAGACTCGCGAGTCCAGCGAACAATTTTAAGTCTGAACTGACTGACAATCAAGCGGGAAAGTCCGCTCGTGTGTACGCTGCATAAGGAATTAAACTAACAATCTCTGGGATTGAGAAGTCGAGAAAGGCTCTTCAGAGACTGACTCTTCGGACGAGGAGTCATCCGCCTGACCCTCTTACCGGTCATTTAGAGGCACTTCTACATCCTCTGCCCATTCCTGTTCCACTACTGGAGGATCAGGGGAGAGAGGAGATCTTTCATGCTTTTACCCACCTTGGGAGACAGAATCGATCATACCGACTATCTTGCCTTCAAGACCAGCCAACGCTGATGCCAAATCGTCTTTTGTGACGTACGCTGAGGCTGAAGCATTGGAAGTAGCCACTATGCCGTAATGGCTCAGATTGGCCAGTTGCCTCTGTGGAAGCATGACTAGGATCCTCAGATCCTGACAACGGAGCCCTTGCGACCCTTCCTGCCATGTTCCCCTCACTCCTCTTTCAGGAAGACATTGCTTCAAGCAAAATATTGAGGTACCCAACAATTTGTGTACTCAATCCACTGCTGCGCTGTAGTCCAGCTTATAGCTGCTACCACAGCTCAGCCCAACACCCAGTAGCCGTGTCTATTTATGCCTGTATCCATACCCCACAGTGACTCACATGCCCCAGCAGCAGCCTGCTCCGTGTCCATCCAGAAGTCCCATAGGAATCCCAGCTGTGCCTGTGTAGCATGCTACATACATGCTCGATCCCCACATGCACGCGAGCCACGTCCTAGGCCACGCCCTCAGCGTCCTCTGCAAACCTTCATATTACAGCTTGCTCCTGCACATGTGATGCATGCGCCCCGGCCGACTCAGTTGCTTCCACGTAGAGGGAACGCTAACGGTGCCGGGATGGAGAGCTATCACGGCAGGTAGAGCACTAGTGCCGGGTGAGATGAATACCATGCGCGATGCTGCCGGCCCCCCCAAAAAAACTCCCTGAATGGCCAGAGAACACCAAGGTATGTAAAATATGCAGCAATGGGGAAGTCCAGGCAAGACATCCGGACTACTGAACAAACATTTAAAGTGAACATATATTCCTTTTTTTTTAATGTAGCACCCTCTACCATTAGGTATGTGCTAGTAATAGGATTTTTTATTAGGAGACTGTCAGCACATACAAATTTAGGCAGGCCTATGCTGTAAGCTAGGCCTGTCTGTTTTGATCTGGGGGCTGGGAGTGGTTAGTGTAGCAGTGGGTGTGACCACCGGTGCTCTAGTTCTGAGGCGCCTCCCCTGCTTCCAGGGAGAATTTTCTGGAAGAGGGGCAGGGCCTGGGACTGGAGTGGCAGGCAGCTCATGGGGGAGCCCTGACCAATCCCTAACTGGTATTGGCAGGGGGCGGGCCTCCTACATAAGTTGAGGTGAAATGCAAACTGGGGAGGGGGTTGTTGGCTGAGTGAAGTGGAGGATGGAATACTAGACAGCAGCAGGAGGGCACCCCCATCTGGGGGGGGGGGGTGCACCGATCGCAGGAGGAGGCCCAGGGAGAGCTGTGAAGGAACTTTGCCATTACACAATTTGGCAATCATTGGCAATGTCATTACACGGTCATTGGTAAAGAACTCCTGGAGCAGAGGGGCAGGTGAAGCTGTCGGAACGTATGGTCCGGTCAAGTTCTCCATCAAGGACTCAGGGCAGAGAAAGGTCGGTAAGTGTACCACAGTAGAGGGCTGGATGTGCCAGGAAGTCTGTAAGGGAACTTTGCTTTTACACGGTCATCAGCAAAGTCTTCATCATTACACGGTCAATGATGGGGAGTTCTGGATCAGGGGAGAGACTGTGGGGATATGTCTCAAATCGATGTGGCCTGAGGGCACAGGATTTGCAAGCTGGGCTGGCTGGGAACAGTAGTCCACCATACAATGTGCTTTTAAACTACTAGGCCTCCGGGGAGAGGTGCTTCAGCCCTCTGGCCTAATAGCAGTGAGCAATCAGAGCCAGCTTAAGGATTTATTCAGAGTGGGTCCTTCTTGCTTACAGAAGATGTGACATTACTTTACTTCAGGATAAGCTTTGTGCAGGAGGAGAGGAGTTCTGGGAACATCACCCTTACACGGTCAAGGGTGATGTCCTCATTCCTTACACAGTAATGGATGAGGAATACCTGGAAGCAATAATCTGCGAGAGTTCAGCAGAGGAGGAGCAACAGTCATCTCTTCTGGCTCTAACTATGTGCGAGTGTGTGAAATCTTTAAAATATGATGGCAAATGAACTATCCTGTGGGCATCCCATATACCTTTTTCCCCAACCAAGTTGTACCCCCCAATAAACAAAAACAAAACCAGCAAAAGACTGTTCATTGTCTCTGCAAGTGATGTTTAGGAGTTTGGCAGGGGGGTGAATTGGTGGATGTTTTTTACTAGTGGCAACTACACTGCTACATAAACTTACCATTTCCGCTGCAGGATACTGCTAAAATATCTAAGCCAGATCCAATCTTCACCCATCACAGCAGGTCATGTCTCCTATGGACCTTCAAGGACTGGGTCCCCCTTGAAACTTTGGGGTCCACACCCTTGGACCTGTACCACACCCTGCCAGAACAGCCTTTGGATCTTTTATTTGTCCAAGGGTCCGGACCCCAGGGTCCAGCGCCCAAAGGGTCACATTACAGGCAAAACCTCACTATTTTCTTCCTTGAGGCTCGGTTACCATCCATCTTAGCCTCATTTGCCACATCGCATGGATCCGAATGCATAGCCCCTTGATCCTGACAGGACCTTCAACCGGGACCATCTTTAGCATAGAGAACCTAATCCACCGTGACCATCACCTTGAAGACACTGGCCAAAAAACTGAGGTACTTCCTGTATGGGAGGGGTTATATAGAGGGGGACTTCCTATCTTTTTGGTGTGCCAGTGTCCATTCACCTATAGGTGGCGTATAACCCATACAGTAATTACTATAGCTGCTCTGTGTCCCGTGATGTACGATCAAGAAATTGTATTTAATTATGGATAGATACAGTAGGGGTTAGAAGGTACATCTTTGATTGTCTGATTTTATTGCGTTCTGTGTTCATGGTGGGTAGAGTTCCCCTCACTTCCTGTAAGGGCTGAAAGTGATGGGATTTCTCTTCAAAGCAGACAAGGACAGGATTAACCACTTCACCTTGACATATGTCCAGAGTGTGAAAGGTTTACAACAAGCTCATGGCAGTAACCGTCATGAGCTTCTATTTATTTTCTTCTGACGGCTGCTGGCTGTAAGCCACTTGAGCACTTTTACAGTGCTGGTGATGTGGCGTTCCCTCATGCTGGACACCCCCTCCTCCTCTTCCATGGTTCCTGGAAGCCCAGAACTACAACAAAATGTGTTCAGGTTGGTGAGTGGGAGAAGACTGTAGGAAATAGTTAACAGCGCTAGCGGAATAAGGTGCTAACATATAATGTGGATACTAAACCAAGTGAAAATTTCATTCATATAGTGCCAACATGTAATATGAGTACTAAACCACAAAAAATTACATTCATGTAGTGCTCGGTGTTTTCCTTGATGATTCAGCATCAATGAATAAAATACTGAACCAAATGGAAATAAAGTTCATATATTAAGAGCAAAGTAGGGGGAACTAATGCGCAAGACACAAGGGAAAAGATAAATTAAATAAAACCTAGTATAATAAAAGAGACCTAATGATGTAGCAGCCAACAAAAGAGTGTTCTCACACCAGATAATAATAGAAGGTAAAAAATGGTAATGTGGCGCTTACTCAAAATGGTATTAAACCTATTTTAAACTGATTGGACAAAAATATATATATAGATCCTTTGGAAACTCCAAAAAGATATATCCAAAGAAATAAAGCGTCCTTATGTTAATATCTTCATAGAGATTGTATAGCCAAAGATTAGCAAACCAATGCTATAACAATTCTTGAATAACTGTCCTTCAACCAAATATAAATTAATAGCTCAGGCAATAAAAAATAAATGTAAAAAGAAGGAGCTGCGCTAAAATAAGTGACCACACCAAATAATACCAACCCTGATATATAGTGTTAATAATAAAATAAAAATAAATGAATTCAAAATTGATATCGCAATAATAGGAACATATCACATAGTGCAAAATTATAATAAAATAAAAATATGAATGAATTCAAAATTGATATTGCAATAATAGGAACATATCACATGGTGCAAAAAAGGGTGTTATGAAAAATCATAAAAATAGTGACATCATTGCAAAAAAGTCCAAACTGATGAAAATATCATATATTGAAAGTGATATGCATCAAAATGTCCAAAAATATCCGTAATTCGTTTAAAGGGTGACTTCCACACAGACTAATATGTGAAGAACCTCCACCACATAGACACACTGCCGCTTACCGGAACTAGGTGGTCCCTTATTACAGGGGACCACACTGCGCAGATGGCTGTAACCCCAGCTTGGGATGTAAGTGCTAAGAAACAGAACTCCTCAGCCCCAATGGGAATGTCTCCACTTGCCGCAGATAAATACCCGGAAGTGTCACCAGCTCGAGGGTAAGCCCCAAATATCAAGTGTATGGCAGGTACCCAAAAAGTAAATAGACTCACATAGCATAAGATCCTTAAACATTTAATATATCCGCATAGACAAGTGAACACTTACGATACAGAAGTTTTAAAATCAGCACAAAGTGAGCCGGCCACCTCGCAAACAGCCCGTGGTTTCCCGGGACTCAGCGTGTAGCGGTGACGTCACTACATCGCTCCTCCTCCCTACACATTTCGTCATCAACAGGACGTCGTCACGGGGCACGGGCGGTGTCCTGACGCACCGCAATAAATACAAAACAACAAAAACCAAGCCTCAGTCTGAGTCCCGGGCGACAGACAGCAATCGCCATCTTGGTTCTGGGAAGACACATGTCTTCAGATGGCAATAGTATGGGCAAATTTGAAACTGCTGAAATTCTAATACACAACCAAAGCGCGAATAATTGCAATACATAAGTCTGTCAATTGTGTATATCTATTAACAATGAGCTCATAAACCAAAAAGAACAACAATATAAATATATCTGTTGTCTCTGGAAGTATATATAACGTAGAGTAACATCATTGATTAAGTTGATAGTGATTAAATTTCATCAGTTTGGACTTTTTTTGCAATGATGTCACTATTTTTATGATTTTTTTTTTTTAAATAGTGCATCTATGGCGCCAAACACTGTCACGATGGGTTCCCGCGCGCGCCCGTTCCCGTGCGCTGCTAAATTGCCGCTAAATTGTCTCGGGCTGGCTGGTCCAAGGCGTCACTACTAAAGGTAGGCCTAAAAGTCTTGGGGTCTACCGATCCAGGGATGGTCCTGTACTGTCTTGCCTGCTGGAAGAAGCCGAGCGACTGGAGGATCCAGGGGAGGAATTTTCAGGAGAGGACCGCGCAACAAGGCCGGTGCCTCTAGAAGAGCCAGGAGACTCAGTTGGAAGATGTATCCCGGGTCACCTACCACACAGTACCGTAGGTTCGAAAGAAGGGAACTGGTACTGGTACTGTGCACCTATTTGATCAAGCCTTGACATTGCAAAAAGTCGCTAATTACCCAATCCTGTGGCAGAGGATTGTGTAACGGTTATACCAAATCTTAAAGTCTGTGGCAGAGACTATGACCGAGCATCGCATCGGCTGCTGGGTCAGTGAGAGAGGCCTATCCGGTGGTTGCTGAATCCAGTTGTGGAGCTGTTGTCCTCTGATAATAGTCAAATAAATAAATACAATACAATAAAGTATTCCTGATCTGCAATTCAAAGGTACCTGAATTCCCCTAAACCCTTCATCCCTCTATTGCATGTGTCTTTCTTAAATAAAGCATTGGAAAAAGAGACTATGTGTCGGAGCTAAAATCTGTGGAAAGAAGTCTTTAATGGGACCCCTATGACGGATATGGTGGAACACTAAAGAAACGGTAAGCCCAATCAAATACCAGCCGCTCCTTCGGGGGTAAGGGCTACATGTGGGGGCTTGAGTCCGGGATTTACCGTTACCTCTCGCAACTCAAAGAAACTGTTCACCGGGAACTTATGTAATAGAGGGTTCTGGACTGTGCCATTGTCCTAAAAAGGGGTTAATTGCAGGTCACTACCTGGCTGCGTGAGCTGTGGGCAGAGTCAAGAAAGCCTGGGAGCGCGTGTCCTGGTGCGAGCCGAGGTGGACGTTTCTATAGAGAGCTCCGGATGCCCTGAGAGAAATCCGTTGCCATCTGTGCCACAGAATAGCGATACAGAGCACACAAACATACCAGCCTCATCAGCTCAGCCCACTGCTGTGATCTGGGCTGTTATTTTGTAAAAAATCGGTCCGTGGATGGGGATAATCATTGCCCCCAGACACCTGCAGCCGCCATCTTGGAAACCCGAGGCCTCCCGGGGAGACAGATATACAGCATATTTGAGAGGTAAGGGACCTCCATCCATCCCCACCTGACACTCACCCACCTTTCTGAGGCAAGCTGGTGGCCTTTCTGAATCCCTGGGACATCCATGGAGGCCGCAACCGCTTCCGGCCTGGTGCGGCCTAGTGAGGCCTAAGAATCCCCAGTCTTTCCTGACAGGGCTGCCCCGCCGGGGCGCTCCGCGGCCGGTACGGCCCACCTTCTGAGGCGTGGATCATCTCTGCACATCTGCCTGGTTACCTATCCAGGGCCCTGCTACAGCGGTGGGTGCTGCCAGCCATTGCCTGTCTAAATTGAGCTAGCCTGGGCCTGGTGTCTTCATTCTGCTGCCTCTGACACACACACAGCTCTGGGCCTTCCCTGCACTGTCACTGCATTCCCCACATCATCCCTGCTGTATCTCTGCCTGTGTGTCTGCTGTGAAAGGGGGGGCTACTGATACACACTGACTCCCTGTCCGCGGCATGCTTGAGTCGCATGGATTAGCAATGGCCGAGTGAAGATGTAATCTGGGGGAGCTCCCAGCCCAAACCGACCCTAATGTTTTTTTTGAATCAAAGAATTCGTGGCATGAACACCCCTAATAGGTGCTGGACAAGATCGGCAGCTCGCAGCAACAGAAACTCTGCCTCTCAACCCGATATAACAAGCTTTTTCAGGGAGCAGCGGCCTTCGCCCGGCGCCACACCTTCCACACCACGTGCGGCATACACGGCGACAGACAACGCTACCCCTGCTCTGACGGCCACACCGGACCAGGTATTTCCTACAGGCCTGCCAGCTATACTACAGCCAGAGATGGCCGGGCCCCACCAGTCACAGGGTAGTCTGGACGAGGATCTGCGGGTCATGCTACGGGCCCTGCCGACACGTGCGGACATAGAAGCACTGCCGACCATGACTGATATTGAATCCCTGATTATGCGGATTGAAGAGGCACACAGCAAGGATATACAGGAGGTGAGAGCCGAACTGCACTTGATAGACGACCGGGTCACCTCTGGGGAATCCCTCATCTCATCACTGTCCACTAGAGTGCAAACGCTGGAGAGAGCCCAGGACACTACCAGGAAGGAGGCCCAAGAAATGCAACTGCAACTGGAGGAAATGGAGGACCGCAGCCGCCGTAACAACCTGCGGCTGAGGGGCATTCCAGAGGCTACAGGCTCTGAGGACCTGTCCGTCACAGTTACAGCCATCCTCCGGAACCTAATGGAGGACTTTCCCCCCACTATAGAGTTCGACCGGATACACCGCACACTGGGGCCTAAATCAACAGATCCAGAACGCCCACGTGATGTCCTATGCCGGCTTCACCGATACACTCTGAAGGAGACTTTGCTCTGGAAGGCATGGGATCATGGTGAGATTGAATTCGATGGGGCACATATTCAAGTGCTCCCGGATCTATCCAGGGCTACTCTGCAGCACCGAGCGATCCTGAGACCGGCTCTTGAATTGGCCAGAAGAAAAGGCTGTACATACCGTTGGGGATACCCCCTGGCGGTGACTTTCCGCTCAGATCACTCATCCTTCACCCTGCGCTCACCTGAAGATCTTCCTGCATTTTTTCCCTTCTTAGACACAGAACCGGTCCAGGTGCCAAATTGGTTAGTGAGACTGCCAAAACCCGCCGGAAGAGCAGGCCCGCCCAGGAACAGACCTAACCAGCCTGCACGATCTCAACGCCCCAGAGGCAGAGCCCGATCGTATATCAGAGATGACACACGCGAATCCTAGTAGCACAACATAACAAGGTATGGACGTTCCAATTGTTTTTATTGCCTTCCCTGAGCCCAGTTGACCCGGCTCTCCCCCAGTAGTTAGAATGACTGCTCGGACCCCTTCTTCCCCCCTGGATGCCCCGTATGCCCGCATAGACGGGGAAATACTTTGTCACTTAGTCCCACATGCAGCCAACAGGCTACGGTGACTACACCTCTGCAGCTGGCCAAGCTGGACCTTGTTAAAGAAGACAGCCGAGGCACCTCACCCTGTGACCCGCTCATTGGGGTATGTGTACCGCTTAGGATCCCCCTAATCCCACCTACCCATCTTAGAAGCCAGTTGAACATTTATTGGAGGGGGGGAAGCCACAATGCAGTATCCCCATTTCATGTACCCCTTTAAATTCCGGAAGACACCCGCATGGCCTATATCCCCTTCCCCCTCGGGGGATTTCCCTCCCAGTCCAGATGGCAGGACCGTTTCTGAACTCACTTGACATCTTGTCACCACAGGAACCAGGAAAAGCTGGGTTTTCAAGGAGGATGTTAATACCAGCCATGTGGAAACAGGGAAATCAGATGGCAATTGTTAAGCTGGTAATCCTGAACTGAGGGGGGGAAGGGAGGGGGGGATGGAAATGTAATGTGATGTGTGGTCCTAGGGAGGGGGGATAATCTGTTGGTGAGGTGACTCTCCGTCCATAGGTTTACCCCTAGGAATTGACGATATGCTGGAATGTATGGCGGGGGGGATGCTGACGGGATGTGGGGCTAGGGGGAAAGGGGATCCGATTGCTGTGGATATTCTGATCTCCCCCTCCCCCTCCTCCCTGCACCGCGAAGAGTCTTCATTGGGCCGCCAGAGGGCACTAGACTTATTTAAATGATGATGACTAGCGGTGCGGGGGAGAGGAGGGACGGGGGACTTTAGCTGGTAGACTGGGAAGTTTGAACTAACTCAGTTGAGCTGGACATGTTGTCAGCCGGTTCGCATGTTGATGGTATCAGGATAGGTTATTGAAGGCATTTACTAGAATATAAAGCATATATGCACTGTTATGTTACGATTTATTTTGCACGCGAAGAGCACCCTCTGCGTAGTTACACTATCGCCACTCAGACGTTCACACAACATACTTGCACAGTAACAATGCACATGGATCTTGGGGGCCTGGGGAGGGCGGGAGCAACACCCTCGGTCTCCAACTAGACACAACTCCACCTAGGCTAACGCTTTCCCAGCTGGCTTGGCAGGCGTTAATACAGCAGTTTTGCTGCAATCTTAGATCGCAACACCGCTGCGCGGTGTCTTCTGAGGGCATTTCAACCCTCAAAACCTTTTTCTAGGACTAATCTAAGTCCAAATCTACTTCCTCTTTCTACACTCTCCATCTAAAGCTTCCCCTCGATCTTAGACCCCCTCTTCCACCCAACCCATCTTTATGCCTTTGCCCACTCCACCCCACCCCGTGGTCATGGATACAATCCAATTCGTCACTTTAAATGCCAAGGGGCTAAATGTCCCAGAGAAAAGGCGTATGCTGCTAAATGACATGAAACGCTTGAAAGCGGATGTGGTTCTCCTACAAGAGACGAATTTTAGAGAGGATAAACTCCCGATCCTGAAAAACGGGTTCTACCCATTAGTGTATCATTCCACCTATTCAGAAGCCAAGTCACGAGGCGTCTCGATTCAGATAGCCTCCAGAATTCCATGGAGGCTGATTGACTCAAGAACAGACCCAGCGGGGAGATTCCTGTTCCTGAAGGGCCTGATAGGAGAGGTGAAATAACCATCGCCAACCTGTATGCCCCGAACAGCCAACAGGACTCTTTTATCAAAAGGACCTTAGAATCGCTCCAAAACTTCTCAGAGGGCCAACTTATAGTGGGAGGTGACTTGAATTTCCCTCTACTTCCTGCAGAAGACACTTCGTCGGGTACTTCTTGTACCTCCCGAAACTCACGAAAGGGAATCCACAAAACACTACACGACATGCGTCTAACAGACGCCTGGAGACTATTTCACCCGGGGGAACGGGATTATACCTTTTTCTCCCGTACACACCAAGTATACTCCCGTATAGATCACTTTCTTGTCCCACACAACCAACTGCAAGCAATTAGGAACACAACCATAGGTCTCATCACGTGGTCTGACCATGCCCCAGTCACGATGCAATATGCAGTGTCCGACCAAACTAAAACAGGCAGACGACCATGGAGATTTAATGAGGGCCGCCTACAAAATCCAGAGGTGGTAGCAGATGTCACGAAAGAAATTGCACACTACTTTGACACAAACCTCACAGAGGACTGCAACATAGGACTGGTATGGGAGGCACACAAGGCGGTCATAAGAGGGGTGCTCATAAAACACGGGGCCAGAATCAAAAAACAGAATACGGCCCAAATGGTAGACCTAATAGACAAACTCCAAACATTAGAAGCCAAACATAAACAGACACCAACCAGATTGCTGGGGGGCGAATTGGATACAGTGCGTGCTCAAATAACTGACTTGCTCCATTTCAAAGCGAAGGCGGCTTTACAAATCTCCCGCAGAAAGACGTACGAATCGGGCAATAAGTGTGGGAAACTGCTTGCTCAATCCCTTCGCTCCTGTCAGGCTAGCGGCGCCGGACACCGAGCGGCCCGCTCTTCAGTGCACATGCGCGGGGGCCCGGCGCTCCGGCGCATGCGCACTCGTGGCTCGGCGGTCCGGCGCTCGCGCATGCGCACAAGCGCACGCCTGTGCGCTATGGCGCACAATTAGCGTCCCCTGGGCGCCTATAAAGGCGGTCTGACGCACAGGCACTTTGCTGGTCTGTCTTTCCAGCTTAGTGCCTGTGTGTCCCCGTGCCCTGTGTAAAAGTAAACCTGATCTGCTGCTCCTGTGTTTGACCCCCTGGCTTGCTAACGGACTTTGCTGAATCTACTGCTCCTGTGTTTGACCCCCTGGCTTGCTAACGGACTTTGCTGAATCTACTGCTCCTGTGTTTGACCCCCTGGCTTGATAACGGACTCTGCTTAAATCCTCTGCTCCTGTGTTTGACCCCCTGGCTTGCTAACGGACTTTGCTAAAACTGCTGCTCCTGTGTTTGACCCCCTGGCTTGATAACGGACTCTGCTCAAATCCTCTGCTCCTGTGTTTGACCCCCTGGCTTGCTAACGGACTTTGCTTGGACTACTGCTCCTGTGTTTGACCCTCGGCCTGCATCCTGGACTTGCTCTGCACCTGGCCGTTCAGTAACTGGTGTTAGATCCCCTCACCGGGTCTTTGGGCTCTTGCCTATCCTTCCTGCCATCTGCCGGTCTGCCCGGCAAGGCTCTCATCTCCTCCAAGGTCCTCCTCTCCGGTCCTGCCTACCTGACGGAGGTGACCTGTGCCTCCTGGTGCCGTTTGCTCCCTGTCCCATCACCAGGGGGCAGATTGCGCCGGGTCGTAAGGGTGAACCGCTCTCAGCATCTCGGTCTCGGTAAGTACGTCTCTGATAGTACAGACCAGCCATGTCCGAGACCGACAGAGCGTGTTCTCCCCTTGAGATCCTGTGTCAGCAGATGGCAGCACTTACTGAGGCCGTCCAAAAACTACAAGTGGGATACACCCAAATTGACAGTCGCCTACAGCAACTGACCGGGCCATTCAACCCCGCAGCGGGCAACTCTGCCACTACCAGCGGGGTCCCCCCGTCTGCAGCTCCTACCAATCCCACCGTTGTCGTGGCCTCCCCCGAACCTAGGGTGCCTATACCTGAACGGTTCTCTGGCGACCACAAGAAGTTTAGGGCCTTCAAGAATGCCTGCTCCCTCTATTTGGCTCTGCAACCCAGAACCTTCTCCTCCGAGGTAGTAAAAGTAGGGTTCATCATCTCCCTCCTGGCCGAAGAACCCCAGGCATGGGCCCATAGCCTAATGGAACAAAGAAACCCAGCGCTGAATTCTGTAGACACTTTCTTTGAGAGCATGGGTCAGCTTTATGACGACCCCCAGAAAGGGGCCACAGCCGAAACCACCCTACACAACCTCTCCCAGGGCCGGAGACCGGTCGAAGATTACACCGCAGAATTCAGGAAATGGTCAGCCGACACCGGCTGGAACGAGCCGGCCCTCAAATATCAGTTCCCGCCAGGGACTTTCTGACACCCTCAAGGATGAACTGGCCCGTATCGACGTCCCGGAATCCCTGGAGGATCTCATTCAAGCAGTCACCAAGATTGACCGGCGCATGCGGGAACGCCGCGCAGAACGTTTTCAGACACCCCGTCCCAGTTGGACATTTCCCAAGCCGAGTCCTGCTCAGTCCTCCTTCCATGCTCCACCTGTGGCCACTCCCGGAATTGAACCCATGCAGTTGGGCTTGGGCTTGCGTAAGCGCTCCGGAAGAGCGCTTACGCAGGCGACAGGCCAATTTGTGCCTTTATTGCGGAGGTTCCGGGCACTTCCTTCGCACCTGCCCCATAAGGCCTAGTAAGTCCCTCTCCCAGCCTAACTTTAACTACCAGGTTACCGGTCTATCCCAAACTTACATTACCCTTTTTATCTCTTTACAGTTAACGGGAAAGGAGGTCCGCCTCCCAGCCATAGTTGATTCCGGGGCATGCAGCTGCTTCTTGGATTCCTCCCTTCCCGCCAGGCTCCATCTTCCCCTTGTCCCCAAGAAGCAGTGCCTCCAGGTTCATCTAGCCGATGGATCCCTTCCGCGTTCCGGCTTGATCACCTTTGAAACCAGCCCCATTCTCGTCACCACCGATTCCGGCCACAAGGAACTCCTTCGCTTGGATATCATTCCATCTCCCATGTTCCCCATCATTTTGGGGCTTCCCTGGCTGCAAGCACATGAACCCCTAATCAACTGGCGGACGAAGGAGGTCTCCTTCCCTTCCCAATACTGTTCCAAAAACTGCTCCTCGCCAGCCCCAGCTTCCTGCTCGGCCCGACAGCCTGAAACACGTCCCACCTGTCTACCTGGAATTCAGGGATGTTTTTGACAAGCAACAGGCCGACCGCCTACCACCGCACCGTCCCTATGATTGTCCCATAGATCTCTTACCCGGTGCTGCGGTCCCTTTCGGCCGTATCTTTCCCCTATCCGAAACCGAGTTGGAAACCCTCAAAACCTACATTGACGAGAACCTGGCCAAGGGGTTCATCCGTCCCTCTTCATCACCAGCCGGAGCCGGAATTTTCTTAGTTGAGAAGAAGGATGGCTCACTGAGACCCTGTATTGACTACAGAGAAATCAATAAAATCACCATTAAAAACAGGTATCCTCTTCCCCTCATCCCTGAATTATTTCAGCGCTTTCGATCTGCACGGATCTTCTCTAAACTTGATCTCCGCGGGGCCTACAATCTCATACGGATCAGGGCGGGTGATGAGTGGAAGACCGCTTTCAGATCAAGGTTCGGGCACTACGAGTACCTTGTAATGCCGTTCGGGCTCTGTAATGCCCCGGCGACGTTCCAACATCTAGTAAACGATATTTTCCGAAGATACCTGGATGATTTCCTAGTGGTCTATCTGGATGATATCCTAATCTTCTCTGCCACTCTCGAACTCCACCGAATGCACGTGAACATAGTCCTCACCATCCTCAGGCAACACAAACTCTACCTTAAGGCTGAAAAATGCGAGTTTGAAAAGTCCACCGTACAATTCCTGGGGTTTATCATCTCCACCAATGGGGTCGCAATGGACCCACAAAAGGTCCAAGCCATCCAAGATTGGCCGGCCCCCAAAGACAAAAAGGGAGTCCAGAGGTTTATCGGGTTTGCCAACTTTTACCGGAGATTTATCATTGGCTTCTCCTCCATTGTGGCACCAATCACCCTACTCACCCATCAACACAATCAGTTTCGCTGGTCTCCAGAATCCCAGGCGGCCTTCGCCCAGTTAAAGTCCCTGTTCTCCTCCGCCCCGATCCTACGGCATCCAGATCCCGCATTGCCCTTTGTACTGGAGGTGGATGCCTCCGAAACTGCTCTCGGAGCCATCCTCTCCCAGCGCCAGGGCGCTAAAGCTCTCCTCCACCCGGTGGCTTTCACCTCCCGAAAACTGAGCCCCCCAGAGAGGAATTACGATGTGGGAGAAAGGGAGCTACTAGCCATTAAATTTGCCCTTGAGGAGTGGCGGTACCTCTTGGAGGGGGCATCTCACCCTGTTATGGTCTGGACCGACCACAAGAATCTCGAATATCTCAGGACAGCTAAACGATTGAGACCCAGGCAGGCCAGATGGGCTATTTTCTTTTCGAGATTCAATTTCCTCATTGCCTATAGACCAGGCTCCAAAAACGGAAAAGCCGATGCCCTCTCCCGCATGTTCGCGGAGCCCACCCAGGAAACCGAGCCCAGTACTATCTTGTCCCCTCAAAACTTCGGTCTGATCACCCAGGCCTCATGACTACGATTAAAACTGCTACCAAACATGACCCGGCCCCTACCAACCTTTCCCTGGTCGAACACGACGACCTCCTGTGGTCTGGGGAGAAGATCTTTGTCCCCCTAGGAGTAAGGCCCCTGGTACTTGAGACCTTCCATGACCATAAATTGGCAGGTCATTTTGGCTCCAGGAAAACCATTGAACTTGTCTCCCGTTCTTTTTGGTGGCCAGGCTGGAGGCAGGACTGCAGGGACTATGTCGCCTCCTGCATCCCATGCCAGCGCAGCAAGGGGCCGAAGGCCAAATCCTGGGGGCTACTAAGACCACTACCCATTCCTGAGCGCCCATGGGCAGAAGTCTCCATGGACTTTATCGTGGAGTTACCCCCGTCCAAAGAATTCACCACTATCTTCGTCATCGTTGATCGGCTCTCCAAGATGGCACATTTTATACCCTTGGTCGGTACCCCATCTGCCTCTACCACGGCTGACGTATATTTCAGAGAAATCGTAAGGCTCCACGGGGTACCCAAAAGCATCACCTCGGATAGGGGTACCCAGTTTACTTCAAAGTTTTGGAAAGAACTGTGCAAATCTCTTGAAATAAAAATCAGCTTGTCCTCCGCCTACCATCCCCAGAGCAACGGTCAAACGGAAAGGACCAACCAGACACTAGAACAGTACCTCCGTTGCTTCTGCTCAGATTCTCAAAACGACTGGTCCGCTCTCCTACCTTACGCCGAGTTTGCGTACAACAATTCTGTCCACTCCGCCACCAAGCAAACACCTTTCTGGGCCAACTTCGGCTATCACCCCTCATTTCTTCCCGAATCTCCCCCGGAAAGCTCTGTCCCTGCAGCTCAGGACCGCATAGAGTCTCTACAAGTCAACTTCCAAAAATTACAAAAATTAATGCAACAGGCTCAAGAAGGGTACAGCAAGCACTTTAATAAAGGGAGGAAAGAAAATCCGGCGTTCGGTATCAACAAAGAGGTCTGGCTGTCCTCCACCAACCTGAAATTACCCGTTCCTTCTCGAAAATTGTGGCCTAGGTTCATCGGCCCATTCAAAGTCAAAAGGATCGTTAACCCTGCGGCCTTCGAACTCGATCTACCACAAAATTACAAAATCCATCCAGTTTTTCACGCTTCCCTTCTGAAGCCCACCACCCCCAGCCCTTTCCCTGGCAGGGAAAAACCACCTCCACCACCTGTCCTAGTTGAGGGCGAGAAAGAGTTTGAGGTGGAAGAAATTCTGAGTTGCAGAAAAATGGGCAGGCAACTCCAATACCTGATTAGGTGGAAGGGTTACCCTCCTGAGGACAATTCGTGGGAACCCTCAAGGAACCTGCATGCCCCACGCTTGATCCAGGCATTTCACCAGGCTCACCCTGAGCTAATGGCCAGTTTGGGTGTCCAGAGGCCACCCCTCGGGGGGGGCACTGTCAGGCTAGCGGCGCCGGACACTGAGCGGCCCGCTCTTCAGTGCGCATGCGCGGGGGCCCGGCGCATGCGCACTCGCGGCTCGGCGGTCCGGCGCTCGCGCATGCGCGCTCGCGCATGCGCACTAGCGCACGCCTGTGCACTATGGTGCACAATTAGCGTCCCCTGGGCGCCTATAAAGGCGTCTGACGCACAGGCACTTTGCTGGTCTGTCTTTCCAGCTTAGTGCCTGTGTGTCCCCGTGCCCTGTGTAAAAGTAAACCTGATCTGCTGCTCCTGTGTTTGACCCCCTGGCTTGCTAACGGACTTTGCTGAATCTACTGCTCCTGTGTTTGACCCCCTGGCTTGCTAACGGACTTTGCTGAATCTACTGCTCCTGTGTTTGACCCCCTGGCTTGATAACGGACTCTGCTTAAATCCTCTGCTCCTGTGTTTGACCCCCTGGCTTGCTAACGGACTTTGCTAAAACTGCTGCTCCTGTGTTTGACCCCCTGGCTTGATAACGGACTCTGCTCAAATCCTCTGCTCCTGTGTTTGACCCCCTGGCTTGCTAACGGACTTTGCTTGGACTACCGCTCCTGTGTTTGACCCTCGGCCTGCATCCTGGACTTGCTCTGCACCTGGCCGTTCAGTAACTGGTGTTAGATCCCCTCACCGGGTCTTTGGGCTCTTGCCTATCCTTCCTGCCATCTGCCAGTCTGCCCGGGCCAGGCTCTCATCTCCTCCAAGGTCCTCCTCTCCGGTCCTGCCTACCTGACGGAGGTGACCTGTGCCTCCTGGTGCCGTTTGCTCCCTGTCCCATCACCAGGGGGCAGATTGCGCCGGGTCGTAAGGGTGAACCGCTCTCAGCATCTCGGTCTCGGTAAGTACGTCTCTGATAGCTCCCAAGCAACAGCCTCTTACATTCCACACATAGTATCCCCAACGGGTCAGAAAGAGGTCCTCCCTCAACAAATAACAAACGAATTTAAGTCATACTATGAGTCCCTATACAATTTGTCCGTAGAAACCCCCCTCCGATGAAAATAACAGATTACATAACGAACTCCAATATGCCCACCCTTACATCTGACACACGAGAGCTATTAGACGAGCCCATAACACTGACAGAAATACAGACGGCGATAGGAAATACGAAACGCAATAAGGCCCCGGGACCAGACGGACTTACAGTCCAATACTACAGGACCCTACTCCCCTCGTTAGGAAATCAATTAGTCAGGTTGTTCAACGACATTAGCAAAGACGGTAAACTACACAAGGACACGATGCAAGCCCACATAGCGGTGATCCCTAAAGAAGGAAAGGACCCTACCCAGTGTGGGAGCTACCGCCCCATTTCCCTACTGAACACAGATCTGAAACTGTTCACGAAAGTATTAGCGACCAGACTACAAAGCCATATACCAAATTTAATACACCTGGATCAGGTGGGCTTTGTTCCGTCTAGGGAAGCCAGAGACAACACCACCAAAGTCCTGAATCTATTACACAAAGCTACCACTACCAACACACCAAGTGTCTTTCTCAGCACTGACGCTGAGAAAGCCTTCGATAGGGTGAACTGGGCTTTCATGTTCGCCACCCTAAAACACATAGGCCTAGGGAGCAACATGATGAAGTGGATCGCAGCAGTATATACCACCCCGGCAGCTAAGGTTAGAGCCAACGGGGTGCTCTCAGACCCCCTTACAATCTCTAACGGAAACCCGCCAAGGTTGCCCACTTTCACCCCTCTTATTTGCACTATCCCTCGAGCCCTTTCTATGCCATGTCAGAGGAAACCCAAACATCTCGGGAATTGAGATAGGCCAATCCCAACACAAAGTATCTGCCTACGCAGACGATTTGATGTTTTCCCTATCATACCCAACAATATCCCTCCCAAATCTCCTCAAAGAATTCACACTATATGGCTCAATCTCCAATCTAAAGATCAACTTTAGCAAATCCGAAGCGATGGGTGTGCGAATCCCTGATACACAGCTTACACACCTTCAGGCCAGCTTTAAATTGAAATGGACTAACACAGCCCTTAAGTATTTAGGGACCTATATCCCTCACACGCTCTCAAAATTGTATGAGCTTAATTTCCCCCCACTATTGAAAAAAATTAAAGTACTGTTGAACCAATGGACCTCGGGCCTACATTCTTGGCTGGGACGCTGCAACATTTTAAAAATGATGGTACTCCCTAAACTCCTTTATCTCATGCAGGCGGTACCCATACATGTTCCAAGTCTTTTTTTCAAACAAGTACAGTCTTTATTTACGGAATTTGTGTGGGCCAAGAAAAAACCTAGACTGGCCAACAAACTACTCGTCCTCCCCAAGCTTCACGGGGGACTAGCACCAGGCCATACATTTAGGGAGGCTCATCGATTGGTGCCGACACCAGGAGACCAAACTGTGGACCTCCATAGAGCAAGCACAAAGCGAGACCCCCCTTCCTGGCACTCCATGGTGTTATTCTGGGTTACCCACGGAACTCAAATTACATCCATTGATAGGCAACACATCAAAGATATGCGCCCGAATAGTGACCCAGACCCCCCTCTCTTCCCCAAACTCACCCTTATACCCCGTACTGGGAAACCCACTATTCCCACCAGGTATGAAAGACGGCCCCTTTAGACTTTTGTCCGAATCAGGATTGCACCAAGCAATACACTTTAGTACAGGAGGACTCTGGAGGACGGCGACAGTCTGTATCGACTTGACTTTTTGAGATCACTCCAACTAAGCCACTTCCTGAAATCCATTCCACCCCCAAGAGATAACACTCCAAACCTCACAACACTCGAAGATATATGCTCTACGAGGGGTACCCTGCCACACGCGCTCTCGATGACCTATGCACTTCTGAATACACCACAGGAGGAGTTTATACCTCCCGGTATACTTAGATGGGAAGAAGATCTGGGATATCAATTTAGTAGTACTGAGAGACAACACATACTGAGATATACTCACAAGTCCTCCATATGCGCCAAAACTCAGGAAACAAACTATAAGACCCCGGTGATACTACATAAGATATTTCCAACACCGTTGTTGGCGCTGCCTAGTAGAAGAGGGGACTCTCTTACATATTTTCTGGTCATGCCCGAAACTTACGCACTTCTGGACAGTAGTCCGGGAGACTATACAAAAATGTACTGATATTGCATGTGTCCTCTATTCCTGACAGAGTATATAAGAAATCGCTGACTCGTCACCTGTTAGATGCAGCTAGGGCCTGCATCCCATTATGCTGGAAGTCGGTTCTCCCGCCAACGATTAACATGTGGCTTCAAAAAGTGGAGGACATCAGGAGGATGGAAGACCTTATCCTCACAGCACAGGAGAGACAGGAGACGTTCTCCAAAACCTGGCAGCTCTGGATAATGTTTATATATTCAGATGAGGGCCAAGCTTTGAGGAGCGTGGATATACCAAGTTGACCTTTCCCAAGACATTTCTTAGCGAGTATAGAAGCCAGTTCGAGCCCTCTTATGGACACTTGATATAACCAAGAATGCACTGGATGTGGATCCATGATCACGGGGCACACAATTCCCCCCCCCCTACCTACACCCCGTCCCCCTTCCCTATCTCTCTTCTTCTCCCCCACTATCTTTCCCTCCTCCTTCTCTCTTCTATTGTTCTAGTGCTAACACTAACTTTCCGCCCGCACTGCTCTGCCGCGCTGTGTCCCCCCCACAACATGGGGGCGCAGTTGGCGGGGCAAAATGATGGGAAAGTAAAAAATCTCTGAAAAAATAACTGGGAGCAGGCCCCAAGAGATGATGGAACCCCATGTTTTTACAGTGGGGCGCAATACATAGCAGGATCTCCTGGACACAGGTTATGTTCTCAATACTATCCATAAGGATGGGACCCAAACACCTAGTTTAACATACGACACACTAATATTGACATTGACCTGTCCTTTTTTTTTTTTCTTCTTTCTTTGCTGTGTCTCACAGAAAATGTTCTGTTATATCTGCTCATGACTTGTGATATATTTACTTTTGCATTATTCCTGTAGTACATTTTGACTTGTACCTTGTTGGCCCTTGTGGGCCCTGTTCCTTGCAATAAATAAAAAAAAAAAAAAAAGAAAGCCTGGGAGATGCGTGACCAGAGGAACCAGTGGGAGGAGTCCTCCGTTTTCTTGCTGCGTGAGACATCGCGTGTGTGTGTCTGAACATTCAGAGGGAGGATCTGTTTGTTGCAAGCCATGTTCCGAATGCCATGAATGCAGTCTGCTATGGGACCCAGGATGTTCCCTGGGGGTACCACTACAAGTGTCAGGCTGCCTGGAATGTTGCTGACGGACACTGGTATTCGCCTGAAACCGCATGGGCGTTTCATACTTTACACGACGGGAGATGTCGAGGCCTTGGGTATGTTATGCAACAGGTGCGAGGGACTGGTCGCAAACCCCCGTCCATTTGTCCGATGTCTACACTGCAGGGAGTACCCCTGTTTGCTCTAGAACAGCCAACCATGCCACCCCGTGCCTACCGGATGGACTGGGCCACGGGCATCGCCATAGAGGAGACCGCTATGTTCGCTTTCTCCAAATCTGCTACCTCAAGCGTTCCTGGGGGGGGATGGCGCTGTTACTGCTATCCGAGAACTAACAGTGGACACTATTACCGCTGTCACTTCCACAACTACTCACTTTGCTGCACCTGCCCAAAAGAAGGTGGGAAAGCCTCCCACGGCCGTAGTCAAGGCCTACCGCAGAGACTACCCGAATTGGATCCAGAGAAAGAAGCTGTTCCTGAGGAATCCATGACAGGAACTGGTGAGATATCTCAGGGGAATGGACATAAAAAGACTGTTTGCAAATATGTGCCCGCAGAGGAGTTACGGGATTCTGAAATAGACTCCCTGTCAGATGACTTGTTTGAAACCATGTCTCAGGAGAGGCTATGGGCAAATGCTGATGATGTTGATTCAGCCTTTAACCTGTCTGATTGGATAGCAAGGGACTCATGGAGTACATGACCTTGGGTGGAAACCCCTGCTCTTGTTAGCGAGACTGTGACTAAAAATATCAGTTTGTCTGGGCCAGAGAAATTGCCTGTGAGTATGGTGCACAAATCGCCAACTTCCTGTGTACCTCCTGGGTTGAGAAGCACTCGATCTCTGCCGAGACTTGCCCGATCACAGCGGTTGCTGAACAAACGAGTGGTCACTGAGTATGGACTAGTTTCCCTATGTTTCCAGAGAGATCATGAGAAAAATCGAGGAAAACAAAGAGAGCTGGTTCCGTGAGGATGTTTGGGACTACTTAAAAGTGCCGAAGCCTTTCAGGAAAACAGGTTGTTCTTCAGATATGGATGATCATTTTAACGGATGTCTTTTGCATTGGAGCTATGGGAGACACATTTACGTGGATAAAGTAGTCATAAAGTAGTCATCTGTCGGCCGCGCAAGGATGATGTCGTGTACATTATTACCACTGGGGATGCACAAGGAAAATCTTTGACATTGCCTGATCCTCACTTTTATTGGTGATCCGGCACAGTGACTATTCTCTTAATGCCAGTTCTGGAATGGGGATGAGCCGAACACCCCCGGTTCGGTTCTCACCAGAACGGACCGAAAGTTTGCACGAACGTTAGAACCCTATTAGTTACAATGGACTCGAACGTTCGAAATCTAAAGTGCTAATTATAACGGCCAATATGCATGTTATTGTCATAAAACAGGTCTGGGGACACGGGTCCTGCCCCAGGGGACATGAATCAATGCAAAAAGAAGTTTTAAAAACGGACGTTTTTTCTGAAGCAGTCATTTTAATGATGCATAAAGTGAAAAAAAATGTGAAATATTCCTTTAAATATGGTACCCGGGGGGTTGTCTAAAGTATGCCTGTGAAGTGGCATGTGTTTCCCGTGTTTAGAACTGTCCTTGCAAAAAATGACATTTGTAAAGGAAAAAAAGAAGCCTGCTTGCGGCTTTAATGTCATGTCTTGTCCTGGCACTATGGATGAAAATCTTTGAGAAAAATGGCATGGCTACCCCATAACACCCCCCCCCCCCTACCCTAGCCCATTACCAGCCCCTTTGGGTCTTGTATGGATATTAAGAGGAACCCCGCACCCAAAATAAAACCCTATACCTACAACCCTATATACTCTGAACAGCAGTATACAGGCGGTGCAAACAAGACAGGGACTGTAGGTTTGTTCTTAAGTAGAATCTGTTTGTAATTTTGAACAGGTAAATTTGCCTCTGTAATATTTGTTTTGCTGTCTGTGCACCTGTTCAGAACATTTCACCTCACTTTCCGTCCCAATGACAAATGTTTTTGGAAAAGTGTGGTTTTTATTGAAACAAGGATTGGTGATAGCATCAGTAGAGAGGAGATACCTATTTCCCAAATTAAATCTAACAGGATAGAATTTTCCATCCTAGGGGTAGATTTCCCCTCGCTTCCTGTTTTCTCCTTCCGTTTGCAAGTAGGAGTCGTTTCTAAGTTGGATGTTTGAAAGTAGGGGCCTGCCCTACTTACTTTGCCCCATTAGATGTTGGTGTTGCCACAACACTGTAAGCCCTCACAGCTATTCTTGGTGGGCGCTGGAACGCCCTGCTGTGAACTATTATATCAGGAATTGTAATTACATGCCATTGTTGAACAGTGTTAGGAAAAATTGGGCCTTTGGTGGTGGTGGTGGTGCTGGTGCTACAACACTGTAAGCCCTCACAGTTACACTTGGTGGGCACAGGAATGGGCACTGCTGTGAATTATTAGATCGAGATTTGTAATTACACGCCCCTGTTAAACAGGGGCTGAAAAATTGGGCCTTTGGTGGTGGACGGTGTTGCCACAACACTGTAAGCCCTCACAGTTAATCTTGGTGGGTGCAGGAATGGGCCCTGCTGTGAATTATTAGATCAAGATTTGTAATTACACGCCCCTGTTAAACAGGGGCTGAAAAATTGGGCCTTTGGGGGTGGTGGTGGTGGACGGTGTTGCCACAACACTGTAAGCCCTCACAGTTACTCTTGGTGGGCGCAGGAATGGGCCCTGCTGTGAATTATTAGATCAAGATTTGTAATTACCTGCCCCTGTTAAACAGGGGCTGAAAAATTGTGCCTTAGGCACTGGTACTGGTGCCACAACACTGCAACCTCTCACAGATACTGTACTTGGAGCACAGCAATGAGACCTGTTGCAAAGCATTGCATAAAAAATTGTAATTACACGTCCCTGTTAAACAGGGGCTGAAAAATTGTACCTTAAGCACTGGTGCTGGTGCCACAACACTGCAACCCCTCACAGATACTGTACTTGGAGCACAGCTATGAGACCTGTTGCAAAGCATTGCATAAAAAATTGTAATTACACGCCCCTGTTAAACAGGGGCTGAAAAATTGTGCCTTAGGCACTGGTGCTGGTGCCACAACACTGCAACCCCTCACAGATACTGTACTTGGAGCACAGCTATGAGACCTGTTGCAAAGCATTGCATAAAAAATTGTAATTACAAGCCCCTGTTAAACAGGGGCTGAAAAATTGGGCCTTAGCCACTGGTGGTGGCACCCAGAAACAAAAATGTTCTTCCAAGCTATCATCAGGATCATTGAGGAGGAAGAGGATAGTCAGTCAACATAACAGGACAGTCACTCAGCATCAGCATAGGCAGTCTTGAAGGGATGTGACATTTCAAAATAAATTATTCTGTTATATCAGCTTCAGGTGACTGGTAGATGGTGGTGATCCAAGACTAATTCATCTTTATGAAGCCTCCAGCAGCACTGAATGTGCGTTCCGAAAGAACGCTAGATGCAGGACAGACCAGTAGCTCAATTGCATACTGTGCAATCTCTGGCCAGTGATCCATCCTCAAGACCCAGTAAGCCATAGGATTTTCAGTGGGAAAGGTGTCCAAGTCTGACCTTGCCCCTAGGTATTCGTGCGCCAATGGGGGTACTGAAGTGGCGGCGGTGTTCGGAGCAGCAGCGTTACCGGCTGTGATCCGTCACTAGCTGGCTGAGGCTTTTGCCTTGGATACAGCTCAGCACCGATCAATGTAAAAATAACAAAGTAATTGTCTATTTAGTGACTGGCTGTGTCCAATGACAGCCAGTCACTAAATGTAAACAAAAAAGTGTGGTAACTTCTGTTGCTGGGTTCTCCTCTTCACACACCGATCCAGTGTGAGGAGGAGATCAGCTAACAGTGAGTTACCGATATACTGTACCCACTAGTATATATTACATCTCTGTGCCCAGATCACCCCCCCTAAATAAAGAGAACCTGTCATCAGGTGTACCTGTCATCAGGAGTACATGTCATCAGGAGTACCTGTCACCTCACCAGAGTACCTGCCACCAGAGTACCCGCCATCTCACCACCTGCCAGAGTACCACCAGAGTACCCGTCACCTCACCACCTACCAGAGTACCACCAGAGTACCCGCCACCTCACCACCTGCCAGAGTACCACCAGAGTACCCGCCACCTCAGCACCTGCCAGAGTACCACCAGAGTACCCGCCACCTCAGCACCTGCCAGAGTACCACCAGAGTACCCGCCACCTCACCACCTGCCAGAGTACCACCATAGTACCCACCACCTCACCACCTGCCAGAGAACCACCAGAGTACCCACCACCTCACCACCTGCCAGAGTACCTGCCACCAGAGTACCACCAGAGTACCCACCACCTCATCACCTGCCACCAGTGTACCTGCCACCAGTTTACCTACCACCAGAGTACCACTAGAGTACCCGCCACCTCACCAGCTGCCACCAGAGTACCTGCCACCAGAGTACCTGCTACCTCACCACCTGCCACCAGAGTACCCGTCACCTGAGTACCCGCCACCTCACCAGAATACCCGCCACCAGAGTACCTGCCACTATGTCCAGAAAGGTGTACACCCCAGAGGAGGCATACCAAATACTCAGTCTGAGCGATGAGAGCATCGGGGAGCTCTCACCGCTCAGTTCTGTTTCCGTTTCTGGTTCGGAATATGAGCCCCCTGAAGGCAGCACATCAGGATCCGAATAAGAGGAGGAAACAGTCCGTCCTATAAGAAGACGGTCTGAACCACAGGCATCTACCAGCAGTGCCAACGGCGGTAGACCCCAGGAGTAGAGGCCCAGTTCAAGCGCTGCTAGACCCCAGGAGGAGAGGCCCAGTGCACACCAAAGAATTAGGGCCCAATCCCAGCTGCCAGAAGGCTTGGCAAACCCATTGTGGCTGCCTTCTACCACAGGGTCATCCACGATCCCCCCTTTTACAGCACAGCCAGGTGTGCAGGTCAACACTGCAGGTTTTTCCCAGATGGATTTTTTAAATTTATTTTTCCCTGAGGAATTGCTTCAAGGCATCATGGACCAAACTAACCTTTTTGCCCAACAATTTATTGCAGCCAACCCCAGCTCCAGCTATGCCCGCCCTTTTGAATGGCGACCCCTAACAATGGTGGAGCTTAAATTGTTTTTAGACCTAACACTAAACATGGGGCTTACAAAAAAAAAAATGAAATACATAAGTATTGGTCGACCAAACCCATCCATCATATTCCAGTTTTTTCTTCAGCCATGTCCAGGTCCCGATACGAACGTATAATGCGCTTCCTGCATTTTAGTGACAAATCACAGTGCCCCCCCCCCCCCCCGGAATCACCCAAACTTTGACAAACTATATAAAATTCGCCCCCTAATTAATTTTTTTTACAAGAGATTTACTGAACTTTATGTCCCTGATAAAAACATATGTGTGGACGAATCCCTGGTGCATTTCACAGGCCGGCTGGGTATTAAGCAATATATTAAGTATTAAGCGAGGTACGGCTTGAAGCTCAACAAGCTCTGTGAAAGCGCCACTGGTTATGTGCACTCATTCCGCGTGTACGAAGGCAAAGATTCCCAGCTCCAGCCCCCTGAGTGTCCATCGTACATGGGAATTAGTGGAAAAATTGTTTGGGAGTTGGCATTCCCACTCCTCCAAAAGGGGTATCTTATTTATATGGACAGTTTTTACACTAGTTTGCCCCTTCTCCGCCACCTGTACCTGAAAAAAACGTTGGCCTGTGGTTCAACAAGAAAAAAACGAAAGGGCTTCCCACAGCCATCTTGTCGCCACAACCATTCCAAGTGGGGAATCGGCAAGCTTGAGGAATGAGGAAGTGATGGCTGTGAAGTGGAGGCATAGTAAAGACGTGTATATGATGTCCACCATCCACAATGACACCTAAGTGGAACTTCACAGAAGACGCAGTACCATTCGCAAGCCTTCCTGCATCAACGCGTATAATAAATTTATGGGGGGGTGGATTTAAATGACCAAATGTTGCAGCCCTATCTTTCAACAAGAAAATCCCTTTTTTTGGTACAAAAAAGTCACAATTTACTTTTTTGATTTGGCCCTTTTAAATTCTTTTATAATTTACCAAAAATCATCACAAACACCCACCACCTTCATAAAGTATATTGAAGACATTGTCACTTTACTTATCTATCAAGAATCCCCCCCAGAAAGTATTCGCTCAGATTCTGGCAGCAGGCTACAGCGTAATTTTCCAGAACATATTCCAACATCAGCATCCGGAAGACGACGCCAAAAACAATGTCGGGTGTGCACGAAAAGAGGAATTAGGAAAGACACCAGCTTCTATTGTCCCGATTGTCCCTCCCTACCTGGCCTTTGCATCGGACAATGCTTCAGGCAATATCACACTCTGGAAAACTATTAGCCCATATTTCCAATAGACTGCCATTTCCCCGTTTTCAATTCCTGTCATGAATATTTCCCTGCCTCAACCAACCATATCATTGTCTTCCATGTGAACTGACCCTGGCCTGTTTCTCGACTATGCCTCTGCCTACCGTCTGCATTGTTTATCCGCCATGTTTCTGCCTTTCAAGTGAACTGACGCTGGACTGTATCAACTATGCCTCTGCCTACCGTCTATGTCTGCCTTTTACCTGCACTGACCTCGGCCTGTTGACCATGTTTTTGCCTGCCCCTTGGACTGATCTTTTACCCTGCTACACAGGGGTCTCACATATGTGAGGGGCTCCAGAATAGTGTTCAGAGTTCAGAAAAACAGTTTTTGGTTTTCTGTGTTCCCAGAACAGGGTCTGGTTGTCCGGAGGCTTCAAAGAGATTTGGGTGGGAGAAGCCTCTACCCCTGTCCCCATTCTTCCCTGACCGATGCCCTAAGCTTGATGGTCCTGTCTGCTCCCTGGAAAAAGTACTCTGGCTGTGCTGACCATACCTCTGCCTGCTGCCTTTACTAATTATGGACAGTATTCCTGCCTGCTGCATGGACGATCTTTTGATCCTTTTGCTGCTGCTGACCACATCCCTGCCTGCTATCTGGACTAATGTATTGGCTGTGTTGACAACATCTTTACCTGTGCTGACTATTCCTGCCTGCTGCCTGTTTTGCTGTCGCTATCCACGTTCCTGCCAGCTGCCTGGACCGATGCTCTCCTCTGTGGACCACTGCACTACTAAAACCGCAGGTAATCTTTTCTTTACCCTTTGCTCAGCAGAATGTATTTTGGTTTGTAATTGGTATGTACAGTACATGCTATGTGTTAGAAATATGAAGGGTCTTCAACAATGTGATAGGTTGGCAGGAATTTATGTGTGTAATTTATGTTCCTAGAACACCTAACAGTGCTACTTGGGCCTCTGTATGTGGCCAGGCTGTAATAGGTGGTTGAGAAATGAGATGTGTAATTTATGCATGTAGAACGCCTGACGGTGCTATTTCAATGTTGGGCCTCTGTATGTGGTGATGCTGTGTAAAAGTCTCACACATTTGGTATCACCATACTCGGTAGGAGTAGCAGAATGTATTTTAGGGTATCAGTTTTGCTATGTACATGCTATGTGTTGGAAATATCTTATAAATGGACAACTTTGTATAAAAAAAATGCGTTTTCATTTTTTTTCCACATATTCCAAAAACTTTGGTAAAAAAAATTAACCATTCAAAAGACTCACTATGCCTCATAGATTATACGTTGGGGAGTTAGCTTTCCAAAATGGGGTCATTTTGTGGGCGTTTCCATTGTCCTGGTGCTCCAGGGTCTTCAAAACTGTAATAGGTGGTTGAGAAATGAGATGTGTAATTTATGCATGTAGAACACCTGACGGTGCTATTTCAATGTTGGGCCTCTGTATGTGGTGATGCTGTGTAAAAGTCTCACACATTTGGTATCGCCATACTCGGGAGGAGTAGCAGAATGTATTTTAGGGTATCAGTTTTGCTATTTACATGCTATGTGTTGGAAATATCTTATAAATGGACAACTTTGTATAAAAAAAAATGCGTTTTTTCCACATATTCCAAAAACTTTGGGAAAAAATTAACCATTCAAAAGACTCACTATGCCTCATAGATTATACGTTGGGGTGTTAGCTTTCCAAAATGGGGTCATTTTGTCGGCGTTTGCATTGACCTGGTGCTCCAGGGCCTTCAAAAGTGTGATAGGTTGTCATCAAATGAGATGTGCAATTTATGCTCGTAGAACGCCTGACGGTGCTACTTGGATGTTAGACCTCTGTATGTGGCCAGGCTATGTAAAAGTCTCACACATGTGGTATCACTATACTCAGAAGGAGTAGCAGAATGTATTTTGGAGTGTCATTGCAAGTATGCATGTGCTGTGTGAGAGAAATAACTTGTTTTTATGACAATTTTGTGCAAAAAAAAAATAAAAAATTATAATTTTTCCAAGAATTGTGGGAAAAAATTACAACTTCAAAAAACTCACCATGCCTCTTACTAAATACCTTGGAATGTCTGCTTTCCAAAAATTGGTAATTTGGGGGGTATTTGTACTTTTCTGGCTTGTTAGTGTCTCAAGAAATGAGATAGGCCTTCAGTGCATTAGGTGTGATCAGATGTGATAATTTTTCAATGATTTGCACTATAGCTTTTAGACACTATAACTTTCACAGCAACCAAATAATATACACTTATTTGGGTTATTTTTACTAAAGATATGTAGCAGTATACATTTTGGCCCAAATTTTGAAGAAAAATGCTTTATTTACAAAAAATTTCAATAGAAAGTAAAAAAAAAAGTGTTTTTTTTTTTCAAAAAGAAAGCTCTGTTTGTGAGAAAAAAATGATAAAAACTTGGTTTGGTTAGAGTGTAGCATGACTGAGTACCGTATATACTTGAGTATAAGCCGAGTTTTTCAGCACATTTTATTGTGCTGAAAGTGCCCCCCTCGGCTTATACTCGAGTCAATCACTTTTCTGCAGCAGAAAATTAAATTTTCCGACCCGACTTTGGGGCCCCCTATCTCGGGGCCTCTTAGTGCTAGGAACCACAACATATCAAAAGATGGGGTTCCTATTACCAAGTGACCCCGAGATACGGGGCCCCAAAGTCGGTTCAGAAAATGTCATACTCTGCTGCAGAAAAGTGCTTGACATTTTCTGAACCGACTTTGGGGCCCCGTATCTCGGGGTCACTTGGTAATAGGAACCCCATCTTTTGATATGTTGTAGTGCCATATGTTGTGAGTTTGCATACCATACCAGCAAAAAAGTTTCAAGTGGCCCAAAGATACGGGGCCCCAAAGTCGGTCAACTGTGTCCACCTGCAGCAATGTTATTTCAGGACCCTTTGGGTCCAGAGACCCCAAACTTTGGCTGCAGATAGGGGGCATCTAGGAACCCTTAACTACCAAGTTTGAGGGACCTATGGCTGTAAATGGGCACAGTGAGGCATGCAAATGGGCACAGTGAGGCTGCAAATGGGCATTATTGACCCTCTTTTCCACTTACAGTAGCTGCGCATTTCTCACCCTAGGCTTATACTCGAGTCAATACGTTTTTTTCCATTTTTTTTGTGGTAAAATTAGGTGCCTCGGCTTATATTCGGGTCGGCCTATACTCGAGTATATACGGTAATTGTCATTCAAAGTGTGAGAGCGCTGAAAGCTAAAAATTGGTCTGGTAAGGAAGGGTGTATAAAAGCCCTGTATTGAAGTGGTTAAATAAAGAATTGAAAAAAGAGACTATGTGTCGGAGCTAAAATCTGTGGAAAGAAATCTTTAATGGGACCCCTATGATGGATATGGTGGAACAGTAAAGGAACGGTAAGCCCAATCAAATACCAGCCGCTCCTTCGGGGGTAAGTGCTACACTTACATTTTTTCTTTCCTGGTGCATCTTCATGGAAGCATACAGATTCCCAAATGGTTAGAGTTAGAGAATGCTGCGAGCTGGGTCTGTCTTTGATTTATAGTCAACCAATGGGGGAGAGCCACAACCTATTGTATGCTGCCATGAAGATGCACCAGTAAAGGAAAATTACGGAAAGGGGAGTAAAAAATGTTCCTATTTTTTTTTAAAAAGGTGAACTTATGCTTTAACGTGCGCCAAAAAAAATTTCTCTAGAGGGGAAGTAGCCCATTTTTTGACCCAGGGATAAGAAAATTAGAAGGGCAGGATTGAATTTTTTTTCTTGAACAAACTAATTTCTAAGGCTAAATTTAGGCATGCACATAAAAATGCACAATGAAGTTGCATTTTTAGCTCTCCCCAACTGCCTTCCCTTAGGCTGAAAATGGCAGTAGACAGAGGCACTATGGTTTGCAGTAAGCGCACCAAAGGTGACCCATGAAAGCAAACGGGAAAGCGCTGAGCGCCCCACAAATGCATGTATTGCTTTTGTCTGCATAAACCAATGTCAAAACAGGCGGTCAAGAAGCGCCGGTGGCCTCATGTAGTGTGTTCCGGCGTTAGTCAGTGACGGTGTCAGTGACATTATCTGCTGTGATTCATTCTGCTGACATTATCTGCTGTGATTCATTCTGCTGACATTATCTGCTGTGATTATGGGGATTAGTGTAGTGTGTGCGTGCTGTGTTAGTATAGCACTGCAGTAGCACATTAAACCACCTTTACCCTTCTGCCCTGTTGTCATCTAAGGCAGCCATCTGCAGGAGTAAGCGTGTGTGTGTGCTGTGTGAGTATAGCACAGCTCACTAAACCACCTCAGCCGGTATCTGCCCTAAGGCCCTGTTGTCATCTAAGGCAGCCAGACAGCCATCTGCAGGAGTTAGCGTGTGTGTGCTGTGTGAGTATAGCACAGCACACTAAACCACCTCAGCCTGTATCTGCCCTAATGCCCTGTTGTCATCTAAGGCAGCCAGACAGCCATCTGCAGGAGTTAGCGTGTGTGTGTGCTGTGTGAGTATAGCACAGCACACTAAGGCCCCTTTCACATGGACGGATAGAATGGTGCTTTTAGCTGCGGATTTTCTAGTTTTCTACCGCAGCTAAAAGCACACAATGCTTTCCTATGGCCCCATTCACACACAGCGTTTACCTGCGATTTCGTTACATGCGGTTCCGTGCAAATAGAAAAAATAGAATTGAATGCGTCCAGGTGCGATGGAGCGCAGCTATATGCACATAACCGCAGGTAATCGCAGTCTTTTTTTTCAACTGCGGATAGCGGCGTGAGAAAAATAAAGATTTCACCCGGAAGCACATAAAAATCAACAGGTGTACCTGGGAAATGACACAGGAAGTGCATATGGATAGAGGAAAGAAAAGGGGAGAAGACAGCATGGCGGCTCGAGACATCTCCCATGAGGTCATTATAGCCCTAGTGCATGCCCGCCCGGAGCTATGGGACCCAGAATGCCCAGGATATGCAAACAGAGTTTTGAAGAGGTCGAAGTGGGAGGAAGTTTACCGATATGTTACACCAAATTGGGAGGATATGTCTGCGACAGAACAGGATAGCCGAGGTGAGTGCAAGGTTTGTGGTGAAGCAGGGTCCACATGCATCATAGCTGTTTCCTAATCACAAGCTGAACATTTACCCCCTTTGACCATGGCCATTGTTTAGTGATACATCACTGACTTTTTACCCCCTTTGACCAGGCCATTGTTTAGTGATACATCACTGCATCACTGACTTTTTACCCCCTTTGACCATGGCCATTGTTTAGTAATACATCACTGCATTACTGACTTTTTACCCCCTTTGACCAGGCCATTGTTTAGTGATACATCACTGCATCACTGACTTTTTACCCCCTTTGACCATGGCCATTGTTTAGTAATACATCACTGCATTACTGACTTTTTACCCCCTTTGACCATGGCCATTGTTTAGTAATACATCACTGCATTACTGACTTTTTACCCCCTTTGACCAGGCCATTGTTTAGTAATACATCACTGCATTACTGACTTTTTACCCCCTTTGACCAGGCCATTGTTTAGTGATACATCACTGCATCACTGACTTTTTACCCCCTTTGACCATGGCCATTGTTTAGTAATACATCACTGCATTACTGACTTTTTACCCCCTTTGACCAGGCCATTGTTTAGTAATACATCACTGCATTACTGACTTTTTACCCCCTTTGACCAGGCCGTTGTTTAGCGATACAGCACTGCATCACTGACTTTTTAACCCCCTTAAATATAAATTGCAGGAAAGGAGGTTTATACACTTTGGAGGTCCCTACGCGACCGGTACAAAAAAGAAGTCAACGAAGAGAAGGCTGCGGAGAGAAGCGGAGCACCCTCAACCCGTCGCAGGCCTAACCCCCATGCAGAGGCTTTGTCTTTTTTGAGGCGTACCACCGAGATGCGCCCGTAAGTATATTTAACTTAACGTTTTGTGGGCAGTATAGCTGCACGGTCCCATTGATTAGAATGTGCTAAACAATGTTCCCCCAGCTCCGAGGGTGTAGTGTACACATGACAATATTGTTTTTTTTTTTTTACTTTTATGTTGTTTTTGTTACCTAGAACTGTGTCAAGTGTTCCTGCGAGAGCAAGCGCAAGGCGTGAAAGTTTGTCACCAGAAGACGCTGACACCAGTCAAGAAACCATTTCCGATACAGTTTCATCCCAAGAATATATACCATCCACTCAAGATCCTGAGGTATGTATTTTCAAAACGTCACAAACTCCGCCCAAAAAAAAAAAAAGAACTGGCCTTGGTACATATGTTCTTTTGAGGAGAAACAACAGCTTACTTTTTGGGCAAAGTACCACCTCAGTACTTCTGGCTTTGGTCTTCAGGTCTTGCTGTTAATAGGTTTTTGGGGCTGTGTATCATCTATTCTAAACAGGTGATGCAAGCTGTGACATGACTTAAATATTTTTTCAAGCATCATGTTTAGCAGTGTGACCTCAACATCAGAAGCATAATCTATATATTTGATCTATTTTCAGGGAAATACAGATAGGAGAGTCCGGTCTACTTCAACCACCCGACGAACACGCTTGACTCAACAAGAGACACCTTTTGAGGAATATTTTAACCGTATTATTGCAGAAATGAGAAACCAATCCCAAAACCAGGCCAAAGATGATGAATTCCTCAACATCTCAGACCCCGATGTCATGTTTTTGCGAATGTTGCTTTGTCTAGTCAGGGAGATTCCTCCAGATAAGCGCACTGAGGTCAGGGGTGATATACATGCCTATATAACGTATATCGTTTCCGCTTGCAAAGAGCTACGCCCATATCCTAAATTTCAGCCATGGGCTATGGGTTTTAATTCACCTAGTGGTTCTTTGAGTAGACCAATGCCCAGTCAGCAGTGCCATGACAACACACCTGCCATTAACCCTTATGCAGGACCCCCACCAATGTATACACCTTACCCAGCTAATCCCGGTTATCAAAGGATGCATGTGCAGCCACACCCAGTTACTTCACCCTCATCTTCCCGAGCAGGATCACCCATAGATGTTGGCAGTGAACCAAGCCACTCCTCTATGCGTCACCCTTATCCAGTGTATGAAAACTTATAGTTTAGACCTTCTAATTACATATGACTGTTTTAATATTTAATTTTAATGTTTTTGATACGTATACAAACTAATGTTTACAACCCCAGATTCCTCCATCGATGCTGAACTGTGTGGATGGAGGAATCTCCCACTGTCCCAAGCTTGAATATCTTGCTACTTGGCCCTGCTGCCTCTTACAATACCTAAACATTCTGATTGGGTGCAAGCATTGTTTAGGTTGAGAGCCAGCGGGACTGACTATAGATACTGAAGCTAGGCACAGTGGGAGATCACCCCGTCTACACAGTGCAGTGTACATGGAGAAATCTGTTTCCTCCATCGATGCTGAACTGTGTGGATGGAGGAATCTCCCACTGTCCCAAGCTTGAATATCTTGCTACTTGGCCCCGCTGCCTCTCACAATACCTAAACATTCTGATTGGGTGCAAGCATTGTTTAGGTTGAGAGCCAGCGGGACTGACTATAGATACTGAAGCTAGGCACAGTGGGAGATCACCCCATCTACACAGTGCAGCGTACATGGAGAAATCTGTTGCACTTTTTTACTGCACTCAGTGTCCAGCTGTATACTCAAAAAAATGTTAGCAGCACTTTAAGCATACTATATTTTTCAGGGGGGGGGGGGGGGGTGTAAGTTTTTGGGACTCATGTTACCATTTGTACTTTGTACTGAGTCAACTCAGTGTCCAGCTGTATACTCAAACAATTGTTAGCAGCACTTTAAGCATACTATATTTTTCAGGGGGGAGGTGTTATTTTTTGGGACTCGTTACCATTTGTACTGAGTCAATTTGTACTTGAAACTAAAAGAAAATGTCCAATATTCCAAAGGAATTAAAAACATAGTGTTATATACTTGTAAGTATTCAATGTTTTGTAAGGTTTGTCTATTTTTTCTAACCTTTTTTTACGTTGCATAGCAAAGTTAAAAAATAAAAACAATTTATAATTGTAAAACATTGTAGACTACTTTATTCCAAACAGAAATGGAAACGGATCTAACAAGCAGGTTGCTGCAACATGGGTAACAAATAAAAACTTTACACATAGTCATTTTGCCATGGGACCTGTCCATCTTCGGTCAAAAAATAGTCAGCAAAATCCTCACGCACTTGTAGGGCTTGATTAGTGGGACGAGTGCCAGTAACATGACCTATGGGTTCTTCATAAAGCGGTAACGGGGATTCGGTGGACAGAATCTCCTTACCTCTCAAAAAGTTGTGGAGAACACAACATGCCAAAACTACATTGACCGCATGATCCACTTCAAGGTGCATGGCTGTCATCAATACACGCCATTTGGCAGTGCAAATACTAAATGCGCACTCCACCATCCTCCGAGCTCTGCTGAGACGATAATTAAAAATGCGCCTCCTGGCAGTGAGACCATGCCTCGTATAGGGCCTGAGAAGGTGGGTGGATAAGGCAAATGCCTCATCTCCAAGCACTACCAAGGGAAGATCGGGCATAGCAGTACCAGGAAGAGGCCTTGCCTGTGGCACATTAAATTCCCCATATTCAAATCGCCCAACATGGAATTACGGAAGATTCTGGAATCGCCAGAACTCCCGTAAGCTCCGACATCCACAGCAATGAATCTCATGTTGGCATCGCTGAGTCCCAGGAGGACAATGGAGAAGTACTTTTTATAGTTAAAATAGCGGGAACCTGAGTTTGGTGGCTTGATGAGTCGGATATGTTTCCCATCTAATACCCCAATGCAATTTGGGAAGTTAGTCTTCTCCCAAAATTCTTCCGCTATTTCCTCCCACAGACTGGATGTTGGTTCCGGCATGACTCTGGTTTTAAGCTCTTCCCAAATAACAAGGCAAGTATCATGTACTATTGTAGCTACTGTGGAAATTCCCATTAGGAATTGATGATGGAGGGAGGTGAAACTGGCACCAGTGGCAAGGTATCTGCAATACAAAATTGATAACAATTCAGAAAAAAATTATATATATATATATATATATATATATATATATATATATATATATATACATACATACATACATACATACATACACACTATTGTCAATAATGTTGGTACACCTGCATGTACATGAGCATATGTTCAACATATGGAAACCTACCTTAAAGTAAGTAACAGCCGTTCTTCTGCACTAATGCTTCGTCTCATGTTGGTCCTGGTTCTACTCAGGCGTCCTCTAAAAAGTTCCAACAGTTCATCGAAGGTTGCCACCGACATCCTGGTATAATTAAAGAACTTGTCCCTGTGAGTCCTCAGCTCACCGAACATCAGGGCAAAGTAGCCAATCGATAGACGCTGGGAGGTCAAGGGATGGACCCAGTAACGACAGGGACGTCGCCTGCACTCGATCGCTCTTCTCCTCTTCATCCTCATCATCAGCAATATGAGCATTGCCAGCAAACCGCTCATATTCACATTCATGTTCCAAAAAATCCAAAAAATCAGGCACAATACACTGATCACTCCTCTCCCTACGAAACTCCAACACACACTCAGCCAGTGAACAAAGAAACTAGAAAAAGGTGGTTTGCAATGCAGAGGACCGAAATGCATCATGGGTAGATTCAAGGGAACAATTCCCTGAGGGTTGCTATGGGAATGCGAATGTACTGCAGCTAAACGCAACCGCACGTAAACGCTCGTAAACGCAGGTAATCGCACTGTACAAATGCAGCTGATCGCTGTGCCTGGAGTCTTGAAGTTTCACAGACAAAATAAACATGCTAAACTGCGGCAGAACAGCCGTCCGTGTGAAAGGGGCCTAAACCACCTCAGCCTGTATCTGCCCTAAGGCCCTGTTGTCATCTAAGGCAGCCAGACATCCATCTGCAGGAGTTAGTGTGTGTGTGTGCTGTGTGAGTATAGCACAGCACACTAAACCATCTCAGCCTGTATCTGCCCTAAGGCCCTGTTGTCATCTAAGACAGCCATCTGCAGGAGTTAGTGTGTGTGCTGTGTGACTCCAGCACAATATACACTACCCACTACAATGTCTGGAAGACCGACAAGGAGAGGCAGACAGTCCCGAGCCAAGAAAACAGGGCAAGCAGGCTCTTTGTCTAGAGACAACAGTGCTGGTCGTGGACGTGGTGCATCATCATCAGCACGTGGCCATGGGACACGCTTGTCCTTCTTTTCGGCAGCTGGACATGTTGAGCCGCATCATGCCGAAGGCTTGGTAGAGTGGATGACCAAGCCCTCCTCATCCTCCTCATCCTCTCTCACCCAGGCTCAGGGTACTGGCAAAGCAGCTGCCAACGTGTACTCAATGTCATCATCAGGCACCCCTTCCCTAGACCCACCATGTCCTCCTGAGGAGTCCCCCGAACTGTTTGAGCACAGTATTGGGTACATGCTCCAGGAGGTTGCCCAGTGTTTTGAAGGCTCCGATGATGATACCCAGCTAGAGGAAGGCAGTAGCGTGAGCGCAGAGATAGGGGATGCTCAAGGACAGCAATCTGGCAGTCATGTTCCACCAGCTGCAGCTTACTGCCAGGTTTGCTCCAGTGGTGAAGAGGGAGGGGATGATGAGGTCACTGACTCCACGTGGGTGCCTAAATGGAGAGAGGAGGAGGAGGCGGCACATCTCCAACGAGGCAGGATGCCCTCCGGGGGCCAGCTTGAGGCCAGCACACCAACTGAATCACACCGCAGAGCTCCCCCTGTGCAGGGCGCTGCCTCTGCGCGTTATTACAAAAGTTCTTTGGTGTGGGCCTTTTTTGAGACGAGTGCATCAGATCGCACCACTGCTATTTGCAACATGTCTCAAGCGTATCTCGCGTGGCCAAAACATCAGCCGCTTGGGCACCACAAGCATGACCAGACATATGTCGACCTGCCCTGCAGCTCGTTGGAAAGGGCACAATAAAGACCCACACCAAAGAACAAAGCGGACCTCTCCTTTCAGGAAGTGAGAGGAAATCTACCCCTAGGAAGGAAAATTCTATCCTGTTAGATTTAATTTGGGAAAAAGGTATCTCCTCTCTACTGATGCTTTATCACCAATCCTTGTTTCAATAAAAACCCCACTTTTCCAAAAACATTTGTCATTGGGACGGAAAGTGAGGTGAAATGTTCTGAACAGGTGCACAGACAGCAAAACAAATGTTACAGGGGTGTTCTCCAAAAAGCTTAAAAATAGATTTTTTTGGATGGAGCTACACTTAAAAATGTACCTGTTCAAAATTACAAACAGATTCTACTTAAGGGGTAGCCATGCCATTTTTCTCAAAGATTTTCATCCATATTGCCAGGACAAGACATGACATTAAAGCCGCAAGCAGTTTTAAATGGCTTCTTTTTTTCCTTTACAAATGTTTTTTTTTGTAGGGACAGTTCTAAACACGGGAAACACATGCCACTTCACAGGCATACTTTAGACACCCCCCAGGTACCATATTTAAAGGAATAATTCACTTTTTTTTCACTTTATGCATCATTAAACTGACTGCTCCCGAAAAAGCGTTAGTTTTTAAAACTTCTTTTTGCATTGATACATGTCCCCTGGGGCAGGACCCGGGTCCCCAAACCTCTTTTATGACATTAACATGCATATTGGCCGTTATAATTAGCACTTTAGATTTCGAACGTTCGCGTCCATTGTAACTAATAGGGTTCGAATGTTCGCGCAAACTTTCGGTCCGTTCGCAGGTTCTGGTGCGAACCAACCCTGGGGTAGTTCGGCTCATCCCTAGTATATATACATATACATGCCTATTGCTGTCACAAGGGTGTTTACAAAAAATGTAAAGCAACAGTGTAAAAAAATTAATAATTAAAAAAAAAAATTTTTTTTAAAGTTCCCCGCCCCCCCCATGAAAGTTGGATCATGAGCAGTAACTCTAGCACTAGACCTCCTCTCTACATCTAAAATTGTAATCTGTAAAGGCTTTTTAAAGAGTCGCCTATGGATAGTAAAAATGTACTTAGTTTGTTTCTGTTGTGCGCAATTTTAAAGCGTGACATGTTTGGTATCTATTTGCTCAACGTGACATCACCTTATATATAAAAAATAAAAATGGGTTATGTATTGTGTGTTTTTTTTTTTTTTGCATTAAAATTTTAAAAAGTGTATTTTTTTTCCCCAAAAACTGCACTTGAAAAACCGCTGCACTAATACTGTGTGACATATAAAATTACCAATTCATTCTCTAGGGCCTCTGCTTTAAAAAAAAATGTATAATGTTTTGGGGTTCTAACTGATTTTCTACCAAAAAAGGATTTTCACATGGAAACAAAAAGTGCCATAAAATGCCCAGTCTTCAAATGGTTAAAGTCAGAATTTTTTTAATCTTTTTTTTTTTTTTTTATTTCCACCTCAGAGAGAGCTTATTGGGACCAAATCAGGAGCGCCCTCATTTTTTGTCCCTTTTAATGTCTTCACATCATTGTGGAATTTACGCCTTCTCTCTATTATTTTTTTATTTTTTTTGGTTAAATTTTGAATTTATAAATTTATTAATTTGTGATTACATATTTCTTATGCGTTGTTTGTGCCTTCATTGGGCCTGCGTTGGGGGGCCTGCTACTTAAGGCCTCCCCAGCGCTCCCCTTCTCCAGTGATACACCTTTGCCCCCCCCCCTCCCCCCCCTTCACCCAACCCTCCCTCCCCCCCCACCCAACACCCCCCCCCCACCCCCCCGGCCGCTGGAGTCACTTCTGCAGATGCTTCAGAAGAACAAAGGGGCTATGTCCTATTATTTTTTTTTTTTTTTTTTTTTTTTTAAGTATGGTCAAATGTCTCTCTCTCACTCTGTCCTCAGAGCTTCAGCATAACTCCAGGACCTCTTAAACCTTCTCCAGCCTTCCCATTTGGTTTTGGTGTCGTCCCTTTCCTCTGTCGCGCTGTTTGCTAAACACTCCGAGATATAAGTGCCCTCGACCGCGTTAACCCATTCCCAGATGGGTGGGCTCTCAGGGTCCTTCCATCTTCTGGGGATCACACGCTTTGCTGCGTTTAGCAAATGCGGGACTAGTGATCCTCTATATTGCCTGGAACCTACCTCTGTATCATGTAGCAGAACTGCCCAAGGGTCTTCTCTTACCTCGACCTTAGTAATCTCCTTGATGTATTTTAAAATGGACTTCCAGAATTTTTTAATTTTTGGGCAGCCCCACCATAGGTGGCCCATAGTGCCCTTCACTTGGCATCCTCGCCAGCAGTCGGCTGATACTCCCGGCTGGAATTTATTTAATTTTTCCGGGGTCAGGTACCAACCGGATAAGCACTTATAGTTAATCTCTGCGGTTTTGGCATCCACCGCTGAGCTGTGGGTGAGTTGAAACATTTTTCTAATTGCCCCCGATTGGTGCGTGCCCAATTCCCTCCCCCATTTTTTGACAAAAGGCGGTTCCCCCTGTCCGTCCCCCGACAGCAGAAATTTATAGATTTTTGTGATAATTTTTTTGGTGTTCTCCGTCGTGAAGATACGTTCCAACTCCGTAAGGTCCCCCCATCCCCTCTTTAGAGGGGGGATGGACCCCACGAAATGACTTAACTGGAGGTACCGCCAATCGTCAACTCTAAAACAGTCGTTCATCCCCTGTAACTCCTGAGGCAACACTATTTTCCCCTTACTTATTATGTCCCCTACTCGTGCATTGTCATTTATTATCCAATCCCCTCCCTGATCCCTTCTCCCTGGTGGGAACATGTCATTTTCTTTTAGTGCAATTAGTGGTGAATTGTATTTAAATTTAAAATTTTTGTGAATTTTATCCCAGACTTTTAAAGTGTTTTTTGTGATTGCATGTGTTTTTTCCCCCAGCCTTCTAAACTTCGGGGGGTTCCAAATAATTTTCCCCAGCTGTGCTTCACTTAGTGCTTCCTCTAGGCTTGCCCACCTCTTAAAACTGTGTGCCCTCCCCCATTCTGTGATTCTTAACAAAACTGTTGCGTGGTAGTAATTCACAATGTCGGGCACCGCCAGCCCTCCCTTATTTTTATCTAATTTTAAGGTTTGAAAAGAGATTCTATGTAGCTTCTGTTGCCAAATGAAATTCAAAATGAGAGATTTTAATTTCCTAAGGTACTGATCTGGTAGCGATATTGGGATCATCTGGAATTTATAGGTGATCAGCGGGAGTATCATCATTTTAACTGCGTTAATACGACCAAACCACGAGATTGGTCTGGTTTTAAACTCCTGACATTTTTTTTTAACTTCATCTAATAAAGGTATGTAATTGGCCCTATACATTTTCTCTATGGAGTTAGTCAGCACTATACCTAGATATTTTATTTGTTTCTTCCACGTGAGGTTATAGGCCCTCATCAGGTCTTGCTTTTCAGCCCTGTTCATGTTGATACTCAGAATTGAGGATTTTGCTAAGTTGATCTTGAAATTTGAGGCCTCACTATATGCCGCTATAATCTTCAGGATGTTGGGAAGGGATTTGTGAGGTGAACTTACATAAAATAGGACGTCGTCGGCGAATGCCGCCAGCTTGTGTTCCTCCCCCCCCGCCTCGCAGCCCTCCACCTCCTTGTTTCCTCTAATTGTTGCCAAGAGGGGTTCCAGAGCTAAGATGAAAAGGAGCGGGGAGAGGGGACATCCCTGCCTAGTCCCATTGTGCATTTCAAAGGGTGAGGACAAGATGCCGTTCACCTTGATATTAGTTTTAGGATGGCAATAAAGGACTCTTATTTTTTGGATAATTTTTGGCCCAAATCCCATAGTGTCTAAAGTCTTGAACAAGAACCCCCAGTCTACCCGATCGAAAGCCTTTTCTGCATCGATAGACAGTAGTAGACTGGGGGTTCGTGAGTCTCTCATCCTTTGTATCGCCAGCAGGGTTCGCACACTGTTGTCTCTACCCTCTCTCCCTGGTGTAAATCCCACTTGGTCTGGGCGTATCAGGGTTCCCAGGGTTCCCTTTATACGCTCGGCCAGAATTTTGGCATAGAGTTTTGTTTCGAAGTTTAATAACGATATGGGTCTATACCCGGCGCACGTCGAGTCGTCCTTCCCCTCCTTTCGCAACACCGTGATTGTGGCCAACAGTGAAGCCTCACTCATACCGTACTCCGAGCCCAGGCCGTTCAAATATCTTAAAAGTCTGGGTATCAAGATCTCCCTATAAGTCCTATAATATAGTGCCGTGAGCCCGCCTGGCCCCGGGCTCTTGCCCATCGGCGAGTTGTTTAAGGCTCTCGTGATTTCTTCCTCCGAAATGGGTCTGTCTAGCCTCTCTTTCTCCTCTAGTCCCAGGGTCTGTAATTTTGCCCCTCTTAAAAAATCCTGTGCTTTGTCACACCTCCCCCCTCTTTTAGCTCTAACCTTTTGACTGACCGAGTATAGCTCCTCGTAGAAATCCCTAAATGTCGACGCAATATCTTCTGAGATGTATCTTACCTCTCCCTTTTTATTAATGATTTTCTCAATAAAATTTATGGACTTGTTTTTTTGAAGCAGTCTGGCTAGATGTTTACCTGGTTTGTTACCATAGGAGTACCGTTCTTTCGAAATTCTATTTAAGACTTGTTTTATTTCCTGTTCCGCTAGTTCCCTTAACTCTTCCCTCTTGAGGGTTAATCCTTGAAGTATTTCCTGGTTCTGAGTAGGGTCGGCCTTGTGCTTAGTCTCCGTGTCTTTTATGTCGTCCGTCAACTCCTGAACTCTTCTAAGTCTTTCTTTTTTTTTCCAAGTGGCTTTCGAAATAAACACCCCCCTAATGAAGGCCTTGTGGGCATCCCAGAGGCTAGATCCCTTCACTTCCCCGTTGTCGTTTATTTTAAAAAAACACTCGAGTTCTTTTCTCACACTTTCCCTGAGTTCGGCGTCTTTCAATAGCTCGTTATTTAATTTCCACCCACAGCTCAGTTTTTTAAATTCTGGGATATTCAAGCTCATGCTAACTGGGGCGTGGTCTGATAAGGATACTATCTCAATACTTGTGTCCATTACTCTGTCTAAGAGTCCATGGTCCACCCAGATATAGTCTAGTCTGGAGTACGTCTTGTGCACAGGGGAGAAAAATGTGTAGTCTCTGGTAGTAGGATGCTGCATTCTCCATACATCAACCATTTGTTCCCTACTCATCTTTTTCTTTAATAGTTTTAGTTGGGCATTTCCTGTCCCCTGTGCACAAGACGAACTATCCAGCTCCGGATCTAGGGTGAGATTTAAATCTCCCATTAGGATCAGATATCCTCTTCTAAAGGTTCTCAGCCTAGTAAGGGTCGAAATCATGTAGTCTGGTGACCTAGTGTTGGGTGCGTAAATATTTGCTAGGGTGTATGTTGTCCCGAAGAGAGTGCCCCTTAAAAACAGGAATCTTCCCTCCGGGTCCACCTTCCTTTCTTCAAGTTTGAACTGCAAATCTTTCGCCATCCCTATAGCCACCCCTCTAGTTCTGCTTGAAGCAGTGTCACTGTAGTACCAAATAGGGAAGGCTGTTGAGAAGAGTTTAATATTCGAACTAAGGGAGAGATGAGTTTCCTGTAAAAAAACCAAGCTGGCCCCGTATCTCTTGACCTCTTCCAGGACTCTTTGCCGTTTACCTGGGGCGTTTAGCCCCCTCACGTTGTATGTAAGGAGTTTAATCTCTGACATCCAAGTATATTGACTTTGTCTCCTTGTCCCCCTTGCATCCCCCAGCGGCGGGGTCTCCCTCCCTGCACCCTTCCTCCCTCCCCTGTACCCCTTCTCTGCCCCCCTCCCCCACCCAACCCCGTCTCACTCTCCCCCCCTCTTCCCCGTACCACCTCCCTTCCCTCACAGCACCCCCTCCCCCCCTCCCTCCTCTATACCCCCCCTCTCTACCCCCTCTTACCCATTCCTGGGTCTCTGAGTTAAGGAGTGCCATCCTCACTTGGCCTCTCTCCAACTCAGACTCTCTGGAGAGGCAGGGTTCTGACCCGCCCCTAAGGACCCACCCACCCGCCCAGCAGCCGCTGGGCCCGTGAGTGAGCCAGCCGACGAGGGCCGGACTGACCCCACCTGGGTGCCCCCCCTTGGTTTGCCCCCCTCCCCCCCCCGTCCCCCCCCGCACACCACCACCGTGTAACTTTCAATTTTTTTTTTTTTTTTTAGCCCATCTCCACCCACCCCGCAAGGTTAGGAACCGGAATATCAAGTTTCCTACAAAACTCGGATAGCTCCTCTGGGTATCTCAGCTTGGCCGATCTGCCCTCTTTAGTGCCTATCAGGCATGCAGGAAATCCCCAGATGTATTTAACGTTGTTATTGCGGAGGATCTCTAGTAGGGGTCTCTGCAGCCGTCTTCTCTCGAGGGTTCTGGCTGATAAATCGGCAAATATCTGGATTTCCGCCCCTTCGAACTCTAAGGGAGTCTTTCCTCTGATCTTTTGCCAGATGTCTTCCTTGTCTTTAAAATGACTGAACCGTACTATGACATCCCGGGTTCTGTTTGATTCAGAGGGGTCCATCCTGCCTATCCGATGCACTCTCTCTAATCTGGGAAACTAGTTCCGCTAAAAGGGGAGAAGAGCGTTCTAATGATTTTCTCCAGATCCTCTCCTCGATGTTCTGGGATTGCTCGAATTCTTATGTTTTGCCTTCTATCTCTATTTTCCTGATCTTCCATTTTGTAGAGTGTATCTCTCTGGTTTATTTGGGTCATCTTAAGTTGCCCCCTTAAGTCTGAGATTTCTTGTTCCATATTATCAACCCTCTTCTCCATCCCCTCCACTCTGGTCAATAAATGGCTCATGTCCTCCCTTAGTTTGTTAACTTCCCCCTTAATTACGGACTCCAGCCTCAACATCATCTCCTCCATTTCTATTTTGGAGGGGGGTTGAGACCCCCTTGGCGGCTCGTCCATCCTACTCCCGTCGCTCTCACTTTCTATTGTATGTTCCGCCCTTGATTGATCGAGGGCTGTATCTGGTTTATGGACTTTGCCCTTTCCCTTGGAGGTCTTAGGGGAGTGATCTGGCACTGAAGTTGTCGGGCTCGCGCCCTGTCTGAGATAATGTTTTATAGAACTTGAATCGTTCTTCTGAGCTTTAGCGGCCCCTTTCTTAGGCAATTTATTAGACTCTTTGCTCATGTTTTTTTTTCGTTCCTCTTATTCTTTTCCCCAGCTTGAGAGAGTAACAGACCAAGCCTGCCTTTGTGCCCCCTTATATTGGAGTTTTTTTTTTTTTTTTTTTTTTAATTTTTGGGTTTCACTAGGCTATCGCCTTATTGTCCCCGACTGGGGATGCCAGGTTAAGAGTCCTCCTTGAGGCACCTCCCGGTAGGATGGAGAGGGCAACCCAGATATGCCCCTGCCCACTCCTCGCCTTGTGGTGAGTTAGTTTTTAATCCTACACCTAGTGATGGCCCCGGGGGGATAAGGCTTCTTTTGATGTCTTCAGCCTTCAGTGATGTCCCTAGGCATGGGTACCTAGGAGCTGGTGGGTCTGCTGCTTCGTACGTCAGCGGTTGCTCCTCAGTCTGTGTCGGGGATAAGGTGTCTGACCCCTCCCTATTGTCGACCTATGCTCCTGAGCGAATAGTACTGTATATTTTAAGAGGTGTCCTAGGTTGGCTGTCTTCCTGCGTTTCTCTGAAAGCTGGAGTGTAGCTAGGGTGTAGGGGTCTCTGCCGTGACCCGACCGTCAGGTGTGGGTCCTGCCCCAGTCAGTACTGCACCCCTATACCGGTGTCACCTAGGTAGGCTTTCCCTCTCCCAGGCGCAGGATTTAAGGCAACCTACAGGTCAGGCTATGGCTCGGCTTCTCGATGGGGCTCTCCTAGGGCTCCCCTGTAGCGGCCTTCTCCCTGGTGGTCCAGCTGTTCACTAAGCGGGATGTTTTGGCATGGGATTATTTTACCCGGAATCTCTGAGATTTAAGCCACCTAGATAACTGTGTGCAGCTGAGGAGCCCAGGTGTGCTCCCTTCTTGCTAGCGGAGTGTGGTATGTTGCCCCCTGGGAGTTCTGAGAGTCCTGAGTGTGCGCGGCCTCTATTGCAGTTTATGGTTCTCGTAGATAACTAGTGCTTCGTGCCGCACTCACATACCGTCTGTCTACATAAGCCAATTTTAGTGGGCCTTCTTGTTAGCCCCCACCATGTTGTAGTGTGATATCAGGTGCCCAAATTAACATGCAGTCCCAATGCAGTCCCAAACAGAGCCCCCACAGTCCCAGTCAGCGGGGAGCCGGCGTTCTCCTCAGCCGCATTCCTGTCTCCTCGCCAGCTGACGGGCTCAGGCCCCTCCCTCCGTGCTGGACGTTACGTCCGCACGTCCATTCCCTCACCTCCGGATTGTATATATTTTAACGCAAAATGAGAATTTTTTTAATCTTAATGCATTCTATGCATTAAGATAAAAAACCTTCTGTGTGCAGCAGCCCCCTTAATACTTATCTGAGCCCATCTCAATCCAGCGATGTGCACGAGAGACTTTGCTGTCCGGGACTTTCCCTCCTCAGCTGCTCTGTGCAAAACCACTGCGCCGAGCAGGTAAGTATAACATGTTTGTTAATTTTAAATGAATAAAAACCAGAGACTTTATTATGACTTTAACCACTTGCCGACCAGCCGCCATCATTATATTGTGTATAAACAGAAAAAAATCTCTCCTAAGCTAGTGCAGTGAGCCTCAATAAAGGTGGTAGCATTTTCCTGGTGGTAATATATAGTTGGTCATGCACAACCCGCTGCCTATGCCGACTAGGGGAAGTCCGAAGTCATATGTAGAAAAGATAAAAGGAAGGCGTGTGGTCTAGTGCATGAGTGCTTAGAAAGAAGTTTGTTTAAAATATAATGGTATAGACTGAAAGTACTACGTATTCATAATTATAGATACATTACAATAATCTCACAAATACACACAATAAAAAACACTGCCCATAACGGGGCTAAAAAGTGAATGGTTAGCTGTCCATACGAGGGATAAATTGGAAGGCCGGGTACCGGCCTGAAGTTATGGGAGGAGCCCGGAGGGTATATAAGCAGCCCAAAGGCCGCCGGTCTTTGTCGGTTTCCTGTGCGTGATATCTGATACGTCAGACATCTAGGACCGACTCGTTCGAGACAAGCGCTGTTGGTGCCGGTTCGTGAGCTAAACACTTACTCGTACGTTTTTGGTTGTACACGATCGGGAGCCATCTAGCGGCACGCACATTCAGGGCCGCCCGCCACTACATTCCGACCGATGCCGCATCCGGCACTCAAGGGTTCCCCTTTCGCGGTCGTGCTACGCAGTCGTTCAAACGTGACTCATGCACGGGTGCCGTTCGCACTCACACGTATCGTTCATGTCCTGCCATTATTCGAATCGGTGGCGCCAGCGAGCGTGCCGAATCGCTATTCACATTCCGAAGCACTGTTGGCATACTAATTGTACAAATCACTTCGACCGTGTCGAAACATTTCACGTGTTAGCATGACAATCATTTCATCATTTCAAACGTGGCCAACGTATCAGGCCAGTCGGTCATGCTAAATCATTTCGCATCAGTTGCAACAGGGTGTTCATGCCATCGCTTCCATCTTGGTCCGGTCGCATCCATGCATGCTCCGATCAGGGCGACCCAGATGCACGACTACCCGGCCTCATTTCGATACATGCGCCAAGGGCAGAATCACATCACTGGTTACGTACGTTCTTGATTCTTGCCCCTGTCATGGTATATCATTTCTGTCACCTTACCACGCCCGGCTTGTATGCAGTCACTTCCCTTGCACTGATTCGGGTCGGCGTGCCCCAGGCCGGCCTCATTTCAATACATGCGCCAAGGGCGGAATCGCATCACTGGTTGCGTACATTCCTGATTCTTGCCCCTGTCATGGTATATCATTTCTGTCACTTTACCACGTCCGGCATAAATGCAGTCACTTCCCCGCACTAATTCGTGTCGGCGTGCCCCAGGCCCGGCCTCATTTCAATACATGCGCCAAGGGCGGAATCACATCACTGGTTTGCGTACATTCCTGATTCTTGCCCCTGTCATGGTATCTCATTTCTGTCACCTTACCACGCCCGGCATGAATGTAGTCACTTCTTCGCACTAAATTCATGTCGATGTGCCCTAGGCACGGCCTCATTTCAATACATGCGCCAAGGGCGGAATCGCATCACTGGTTTGCGTACATTCCTGATTCCTGCCCCTGTCATGGTATCTCATTTCTGTCACCTTACCACGCCCGGCGTGAATGAAGTCACTTCTTCGCACTTAATTCGTGTCGGCGTGCCCTAGGCTCGGCCTCATTTCAATACATGCGCCAGGGGCGGAGTCGCAAAAAAAAAAAAAAAAAAAAAAAAAAAAAAAAAACTTTGATTCTTGCCCTTGTCATGTTATAGCATTTCTGTGTCACCTTACCACGCCCGGCGTTAATTGGTCACCCGCTTGTACGAATTCGCGCCGGCGTGCCCTAGGCCGGCCGCATTTCTACACAAAAAAAAAAAAGGGGGGGAGCTTGGAGTCGGACCCGGTGGCAGCTGGATGTCACAGTTCGGCCTCAGTGTACCTAGTTTCATGGTGGCCTCATTCGGTACGGGCTCCAGAGTCCGGCCCACAGTCACCCCCATACGGTACGAACGGGCCGGGCCCTGTCACGAGAAGTTCATTCAGTTAAGGCAACGTGTCAAGTCAGTCGTTCGTGTTGTCATCTGCCATTTGATCCCATTGCGATCTCGGCAGTCGACTCAAGTCACTATCGCCTGTTGTTATCATCTACGTTGGGTTCCGTCGCTCTGGACGGCAGCAGTTTTAGGCTCTTAAATAGGTACTTTTTCTCACACTCTCTCAGGTCAGTCGGATTCAGTAGGTCCACCTGCGCCAACTTGATCAGGGTTCCAGCAGGTAAAAAAAAACAAAAAAAAAAAAAAACACAGGGGCACGGGGGGCTCCTGCTTTCTTGTGGCAGGTACGTATATCATAGGTGACACGTCCAAACTCATTTCTTGTCACCTTTTAGGCCCAGCCTGCAGACACGTGACCAGTCTACCAAGTAACAGGTCTTGGCAGCCGCCATGTCGTCAGTTGGCAGCGATGACCTCACCACCCCGCTATCTCCGGCGTCAGCCTCCGAGGCTGGCAGTGTCCAGTCTCTTAGGGCGTGGACAATTCCCAGGCTGTCCGTCGAGCTGAGACGCAGAGGGATACCCTTCTCGTCCACGGCCAGGAAGGCGGAGTTATTCAGGCTTCTCTTCCCACCACCGGCCGCAGCAAGCCCCAGCAGCCAGCAGGCGTCTCTGGAATCGATTTCAGCCGCCGTTGCCCAGCTACACACCCTCGTATCTTCCCTGTCTTCCTCAATCGTGGAGGTCCAGGACAGGGTGTCTCGTCTAGAGGCCAGCCCGGCTGCCACGGTTCCGGACCCCGCGGTGGTCCCAGCCATCAGTGCACCGGCCGCAGGTAGTGAGCTTGCCACGCCTACCGTTCACCCTTCCCACCTGGTGCCACCCAGCGTTAGGAAGGACATTCTAGAGGGCAAAGACGTTAATCTGGCCTCACTCTTGATCTCGGTCCATGACTTGGCCGAGAACAAGGCCTACACCTGGGGGGATGTCTCAGTGGTGTTGAAAGCGAAGGATCCGAGGCTCAACAGGAAGCTCACGGTGCCCGAATTCACGCTCGCTTTCGGCATGTTTAGAGACGTGCTGTGCTCAGCCTCCCCCGGCAGACTATCATCGGTCCTTCTCGGCCAAAGCCGCAGCCAGATTCGCACAGTTCCATTTGCCAACGGACTGGAGCGTAGTGGACACGGAATTGTTCTGCCGCCACTTCGCAGGCCTTCGCTCCCCGCTATGTGCTGTCTGTCAGTCAGCATCCCACACCACGGTCTGGTGTGCCAACATAGCCTCTGTCCGTCCAATAGCTAGCACGGCTTCTGCCAGCACGAGCCAGGCTCAGCAGGCCCCGGTGCAAGGGCAAAAGGTGGACAAGTTGGGACGTCCGGTGCGGATGGTTGGGGGAGCCGCTATCTGCAACAATTTTAATTATGGCTCCTGCAATTTCAGCCAGTGCCGGCTCTTGCACGTTTGCACCCTATGCCAGAGGGCGCACCCCAGGATCCTGTGTGAGGTCAAACAGAAGAGACCATGACTAAGCCGGGTCAATGTCCTTTGGCTCGCCGTTTACCTGACCTCACACCCCACTCCGTCGCTCGCCAGCTACCTCATCCGAGGCTTCACGGATGGGTTTCATACCGGGCTCATCACCCTGCCCCACTCCACCCACGAATGTCCGAACCTACGCTCAGCAGCAACAGATGAGCCAGCGATTGACGTCCTTTTGCAGACGGAGTTGGATCGGGACTTCATGATAGGCCCGTTCTGTCAATCTCCCTTCAGCATCTGGAGGGTTAGCCCTATCGGGCTTGTGCAGGGAAAGTTTTCAAATAAAAAACGTCTGGTGTATGATCTGTCAGCGCCTCATTCTTCCGTCGTTCCCAGTCTCAACTTGCTCATCCCCTCCGAGGAGTTCTCGCTGAAGTACGCTTCGGTAGACATGGCTATCCAGGCCATTCTCAGGGCAGGGGTGGGTGCTTGGCTCTCGAAGGCAGACATATCTGACGCCTTCAAGCTGCTGCCCATCCATCCTTCCCTGTGGTGCTGGCACGGCATCAAGTGGAGGGAGCGATATTATTTCGCGACCAAATTGACCTTCGGGTCTAAAAGTAGTCCTTGGTTGTTTGACAAGTTCGCCGAGACCCTGGCGTGGATCCTTCTCCATGAGGCACAGTGCCACGAGGTCATCCATTATTTGGATGACTTCCTTCTGATAGAGCCGCCCGGGGTTCCCCCAGGGGACCTTGGAAAGTTGAGGACGGTTTTCGACAATCTGAACGTCCCCGTAGCGGAGCACAAGGTTGACGGCCCGGCACACAAGATCACGTTCTTGGGCGTCAACCTTGACACGTTGGCCATGCAGGCCAGCCTTCCAGCAGATAAGTTGGACCGTATCAGGACGGTTCTGCGAGAATTCACCCGGGTGGGGGGATGTACTCAGAAGCAACTTCAGTCTCTCCTCGGGATGCTGAACTTTGCTGTGAGGATCATCCCCCAGGGCCGCTCCTTCGTGTCCCGGTTGCTGGTCTTCCTGTCCTACACGCAGGACCCAGACCAGGTCATCAGGCTGGATTCTGCAGCCAGAGCAGATCTGGCCATGTGGGAGCACTTTCTTAGTGATTGGAACGGTGTGTCCCTGTTTATCCCAGTTGTGTCCACGCAGTCACCACAGGTGGTGACCGACGCGGTGGCATCCACAGGATGCGCCGCCATTTTTGGCCATTTGTGGTTCGCCGCCCCGTGGCCTCCTCAAGCACTAGCCACACCGGGCTTCACTACTACGTCAGCCCTCTTTGAGCTCTTCCCTATTGTAGCAGCCGCTCACCTATGGGGTCACCTTTGGTCTGGACGGACGGTGGCTTTCTCGACAGACAATCAAGCCACAGCCGAGATCATCAGCAAGGGCAGGTCTAAGTCCAGGCCCGTCATGTCCTTCCTCCGCAGACTGGTCCAGCTATCCCTACAGCATCAGTTCAATGTGTACTGCTCGTTCATTCCAGGGAAGTTCAACGCAGCAGCGGACGCACTCTCCCGTTTTAACTTTATTTCTTTCTTTGAACAGGTGCCGGGAGCCTGCCGTCATTCAGCCACTATCCCGGATTGGTCACAACTGACCTTGGACTAGCCCCACACCTACGCTCAGCCACCGACATCATTAACGCCTCACTGGCCCGCAACACCCGTCGGGCTTACCAGACGGCCTGGAGGGCGTTTAACAAGTTCCTGCCCCAGCGGCCTCGCGAGTCTTCCAGCCTCAAGCAGGTCTTGGCGTTCATCGCCTACTGCCATTCACACCTAGCACTGTCACACAGCACGATACGCCAGTACGTGGCCGGGGTGCAGCACTATTTGTCACTTCAAGACCCCGCAAGGCCTTCGGTGTTCTCCTGCCACGCGGTGAGGGCTCTACTACGCGGAGTGCAGAAACACCAGCCGCCAGTCAGCCCAAAGCGGCTGCCTATCACGGGGGAGATCTTCAAGGGGATGTCTGACATCCTGGATAGGTCCCCATTCGGTCTCCTCCTCAGCACCGTCCTACAGGCTGCGATTCACATGGCGTTTTACGGGTTTCTGCGGCCCAGCGAGTTCACTCGCAGCCACCCAGCCGGGCCAGTTTTGCATAGAAATAATCTCTATCGCCACCAGGATCACTACGTCCTTCACTTGACGACATCCAAAACTCAGCAGCGAGGTTCCGGAGTAGATATCCACCTGTACAGGACTCACAACAACTGGTGCCCAGTTGCCGTGTTGGACCGCCTGACGGCACTGCTGTCCGACTGCCCAAGGGCCAGTCCACTGCTACCCTTTCCGGTAAAACCCCTTAACTCGTCGCAGTTCGTGGAACATGTCCGGGTCCTTCTCGGCCATCTTCAGTTGGACCCCAGCCAGTACTCCGGGCATTCGTTCCGGATCAGGGCGGCCACGACAGCCTCAAGACAGGGGGTTCCGGACCACGTGATCAAGAAACTGGGTCGGTGGAAATCGGCCTGCTTCTCTCGCTACATTCCTAACCCACAGTTAGAGATGGCTCAGGCCTTTGCTCGACTCACTCAATGACATTACCTCTAATAAATAATTATCCCCTACCTGAAGGTTTTTGCCCCCTTATTTTTGGCGTACCATACGGTAGACCAAGGCACACTTTCAGGTCTATTTCATGTTGGTGAGTTTTGTATTGTTCCTATGTGTCATCGTTACTCATGTCGTCCGTAGGGCTCTAGACCATAAATTGGAAGGCCGGGTACCGGCCTGAAGTTATGGGAGGAGCCCGGAGGGTATATAAGCAGCCCAAAGGCCGCCGGTCTTTGTCGGTTTCCTGTGCGTGATACCCACCCACCCTCCCCTTTTTAAAAGCCTCTTCCAAGTATTCTTACCCCAGACTGAATACTCATTCCACATTATTCCATAACTACTTCTTATCATTCTTTATCTAGGGTATGCCCCCTTATTTTTGGCGTACCATACGGTAGACCAAGGCACACTTTCAGGTCTATTTCATGTTGGTGAGTTTTGTATTGTTCCTATGTGTCATCGTTACTCATGTCGTCCGTAGGGCTCTAGACCATAAATAATAGATAGTTGGCAAGCACGTTTTCGAGGAATTTCCACTTCCTCAGAGCTTAAAAAGTATTCTAAAGCCAGGTCTGGTCTGCTTGTGAGAATCAGTGGGATGGATGGTGCAGCACTTGATAAGTGGTTTTGACCATAGGGGCGGATTCTCCTTTATATATATGCATATGCACATAATGCTGATACTGATGATAGAAGTAGTAACCATGAGGTGGAAAGATGTATGACTATAAAGTGCTATAATAGCGCAAAAGCTTGCACTCATTATAAATATGTTATATTCATAGGCACCCAAGGTGGACAGATGACCCACCTGTATACCCTCCTATGGTGTTGGGGTAGGTTAGGTTTACATACACCAACTTCTACACGCCAGATTTATTTTGGAACCAGCTTTGCGCTATTATAGCACTTTATATTTATACATACTTTCCACCTCATGGTTACTACTACTATCATCAGTATTAGCATTATGTATTAATACACACACAGTATCTCACAAAAGTGAGTACACCCCTCACATTTTCGTAAATATTTTATTATATCTTTTCATGTGACAATACTGAAGAAATTACACTTTGCTACAATGTAAAGTAGTGAGTGTACAGCTTGTATAACAGTGTAAATTTTCTATCCCCTCAAAATAACTCAGCACACAGCCATTAATGTCTAAACTGCTGGCAACAAAAGTGAGTACACCCCTAAGTAAAAATGTCCAAATTGGGACAAATTAGCCATTTTCCCTCCCTGGTGTCATGTGACTTGTTAGTGTTACAAGGTCTCCGGTGTAAATGGGGAGTAGGTGTGTTAAATTTGGTATTATCGCTCTCACTCTCTCATACTGGTCACTGGAAGTTTAACATGACACCTCATACCAAAGAACTCTCTGAGGATCTGAAAAAAAGGATTGTTGCTATACATAAAGATGGCCTAGGCTATAAGAAGATTGCCAAGACCCTTAAACTGAGCTGCAGCACAGTGGCTAAGACCATACAATACAGGACAGGTTCCACTCAGAAAAGGCCTTGCCATGGTCGACCAAAGAAGTTAAGTGCACATGCTCAGCATCATATCCAGAGGTTGTCTTTGGGAAATAGACATATGAGTGCTGGCAGCATTTCTGCAGAGGTTGAAGGGGTGGGGGGGGGGGGGGGGTCAGCTTTTAAGTGCTCAGACCACCCGCCAAACACTGCATCAAAAAATTGGTCTGCATGGCTGTCATTCCAGAAGGAAGCCTCTTCTAAAGATGATGCACAAGAAAGCCTGCAAACAGTTTGCTGAAGACAAGCAGACTAAGGACATGGATTACGGGTGAACAAAATATCTGCGCTAATTCCAAAAGTCTAAAAGTGATAGCGGCCAACACAGTTTGTTGATAAGCAAACTAAAAATATACAAAAACCAAAGTGTAGCGCTTAAATTAGGTGTGTTTGGAATTTATCCAAAAGATCAAAATCCATCTCAAAAGTGCAATCAATAAAGTCAACCAACGGCAAAATTGGTAATGTGAAGAAATTCCATCAAAGTTCAGTGCACAAAATGAACAGCAAGAGGAGCAATCCAAAATCTCGTAATCTCGATCTGCTTACCAGAACCAAGTAGTAAAGAAGCGATGTTATCAAAGGTGCCAAAGGTGGGTGAGACTTGATCGAAAGAGACAATTGAAAACTGGATCCAGACTTCTCCAGTAAGTTGTGAAATAACAGGAATCACGGATCCAGGATAGATGGAATGAGCTAGAGGAATCTCCCACAGGGTGAAGGAAGGAAAAGACCAATAGTGAAGCCCACAAGATAAAATCAAAATTTTATTTGCATAAGATCTACTTACATCAATAAAAAGACATCAGGGCATATATGAAAAAACAGGTACGTGTGCTTGCATCAGCCAGCCTGACATGTTTCATCCAATAGTGGATATCATTTATCTATCTCCCTCCCCCTTTGTTCTTCCAATTTCCATTTAGCACTTTTATGCAGCAAATACTTTGATTGCTTTTTTTTTTTTTTTTGTTCAATCAGTACACTGAAAAAAAAAAATATATGATCCAATTCCCCCATCTACACATTCCAAGTGGATGTAGGAATTCTCCCACTGTGGGGTTGCGGTCCTGCCCCTGTAATAAACAGCACTGGTCTCTGTCTCCATGGCAGCATATTAGGACCCAGTGCTGGTTACTTTATTGGGCTGATGGGCACATGTGCAGAAGCACGAGGACAATTGGTTGTAAACAGCTGAGCCTTCCGCAGGCCGCTTAGCAGTGGTAGCACTGCCTAGCCATCTCTGACATGCTGATCGGGATGCAATCCAGGTGATGCTCTCAGTCAGATCTAATATTAAATAAAATAGTAATTTAATTGATCAGAGCCCCAACTTTACTGGCATGGAGCCCTCATGGCTGCTTAACATATTTTCAATATATACAGTATGATTGTATTTTTGATTCTTATAAACACTGTGTTTATTAGATCCGACTGGGAGCGTCACCTGAATCACATCTCGATTGGCATGACAATAGTACTGCTGCCAGGTGACCGAGGGGGACTAGGCTGTCTACAACCAATAGTGCCAGCCCTCCCCGGCATGCACCCATCAGACCCATAATGTAACCAGACTGTCACCGCTGCCATGGAGATAGAGAAGCCAGAACAGTGCTATCAAAAGCAGATGTTCTAACGGCGGCAGAACACCAGGGCCACCAGGCTGAGATGATGGTCACTGATCAGACTGTATTGAAGGGCACTGAGTAGGCTGCATTGATGGGCACTTAGCAGGCTGCATTGATAAACACTGAACAGGCTGCATTGAAGGGCACTGAATAGGCTGAGCTGATGGCTGCTGAGCTGCTCGGCACTGAAAAGACTGAGCTGCTGGGCACTGTACATGTTGAGCTGCTAGGCACTGAACAGGCTGAGCTGCTGAGCACTGAACAGGTTGAGCTGCTGGTCACTGAACAGGCTGAGCTGCTGGTCACTGAACAGGCTGAGCTGCTGGTAACTGAACAGGCTGAGCTGCTGGTCACTGAACAGGCTGAGCTGCTGGGCACTGAACAGGCTGAGCTGCTGGTCACTGAACAGGCTGAGCTGCTGGTCACTGAACAGGCTGTATTGATGGGCACTTAGCAGGCTGCATTGATAAACACTGAACAGGCTGCATTGAAGGGCACTGAATAGGCTGAGCTGATGGCTGCTGAGCTGCTCGGCACTGAAAATACTGAGCTGCTGGGCACTGAACATGTTGAGCTGCTGGGCACTGAACAGGCTGAGCTGTTGAGCACTGAACAGGCTGAGCTGCTGAGCACTGAACAGGCTGAGCTGCTGGTCACTGAACAGGCTGAGCTGCTGGTCACTGAACAGGCTGAGCTGCTGGTCACTGAACAGGCTGAGCTGCTGGGCACTGAACAGGCTGAGCTGCTGGTCACTGAACAGGCTGCATTGATGGGCACTGAACAGGCTGTATTGATGGGCACTGAACAGGTTGAGGTGATGGGCACTGAACAGGCTGAGCTGCTGAGCACTGAACAAACTGAGCTGCTGGGCACTGAACAGGCTGAGCTGCTGGTCACTGAACAGGCTGAGCTGCTGGTCACTGAACAGGCTGAGCTGCTGGTCACTGAACAGGGTGAGCTGCTGGTCACTTAACAGGCCGAGCTGCTGGTCACTGAACATATCGAGCTGCTGGTCACTGAACAGGCTGAGCTGCTGGTCACTGAACAGGCCGAGCTGCTGGTCATTGAACAGGCCGAGCTGCTGGTCACTGAACAGGCCGAGCTGCTGGTCACTGAACAGGCCGAGCTGCTGGTCACTGAACAGGCTGAGCTGCTGGTCACTGAACAGGCTGCATTGATGGGCACTGAAAAGGCTGCATTGATGGGCACTGAACAGGCTGAGGTGATGGGCACTAAACAGGCTGCATTGATGGGCACTGATCAGGCTGACCTAATGGGCACTGGTCAGGCTGTATTGATGGGCATTGATCAGGCTGCATTGATGGACACTGATCAGGCTGAGCTAATGGGCACTAAACAGGCTGCATTCATGGGCACTGAACAGGCTAAGCTACTGGACACTGAAAAGGCTGAGCTGCTGGGCACTGAACAGGCTGAGCTGCTGGGCACTGAACAGGCTGAGCTGCTTGGCACTGAACAGGCTGAGCTGCTTGGCACTGAACAGGCTGAGCTGCTGGGCACTGAACAGGCTGAAATGATGGGCACTGATCAGGCTGCATTGATGGGCACTGATCAGGCTGCATTGATGGACACTAAACAGGCTTCATTGATGAGCACTAAACAGGCTGCATTGATGGGCACTGATCAGGCTGCATTGATGGACACTAAACAGGCTTCATTGATGAGCACTAAACAGGCTGCATTGATGAGCACTAAACAGGCTGCATTGATAATCACTAAACAGGCTTCATTGATGGGCACTGAACAGGCTGCATTTATGGGCACTGAACAGGCTGCACTGATGGGCACTGAACAGGCTAGGCTGATGGGCACTGAACAGATTGCATTGATGGACACTGTACAGGCTGCATTGATGGGCACATAACAAGCTGCATTGATGGGCACTGATCAGGCTGAGCTAATGGGCACTGAGCAGGCTGAGCTGATAGACACTGAACAGGCTGCATTAATGGGCACTGAACTGGCTGAGATGATGGGCACTGAACTGGCTGAAATGATGGGCACTGAACTGGCTGAGATGATGGGTACTGATCAGGCTGAGCTAATGGGCACTGAACAGGCTGCATTGATGGGCACTGAACAGGCTAAATTGATGGACACTGAACAAGCTGAGCTGATGGGCACTGGTGAGGCTACATTGATTGGCACTGGTGAGGCTGCTTTGATTGGCACTGGTGAGACTGCATTGATTGGCACTAGTGAGGCTGCATTGATTGGCACTGGTGAGGCTACATTGATTGGCACTCACGAGGCTGCATTGATTGGCACTGGCGAGGCAGTATTGATTGGCACTGTGGAGGCTGTATTGATGGGCACTGGTGAGGCTGCATTGATGGGCACTGGTGAGGCTGCATTGATGGGCACTGGTGAGGCTGCATTGATTGGCACAGATGAGGCTGTGCTGATGAGCACTGATGAGTATAATACACAATTCAAATATGCTTTAAAATGCATGGTTTTCCCTTTTATGAACAAGAAAATAATGACGTTATGCGGTTGGGCTGGCATAATAATGCTATGGGGCTGGTATGAAAGGATTTCCAGAAATAACGTATAAATTATACAATCATTACATAAACACACACCACATAGACTGCATATATAATTTGAGGAAAATATGCTTATAAAATAGTTTACTATTTGCCAATAAAAAATAAAAATAAAAAATGTCCCCGGATTTCATCTGAAAAATCTGGTCACCTTAATTTATATACATGTGCACATATATGTGTATGTATATGCCTCTGCACACATCTATGTATTATCATTGATATATTCATATATCTTTTAGATTTTTATATAGTATATTTGCTTTTTAATATTCACATAAGCGTCTGCAATTCTCTCTTTCTATACTGTATATATCTGCTGTATGTCTGTTTAATACAGAGCGCTGTGATGTGTTAGGAATATTCCTATGTATCGCCCACCCCATTTAGGTGGGTGCTAGATAGGTTTTTGTAAGTAGTGATAGGTAAATTTGGCCAGGGCCTTACATTTTTTAGGCCTGGTTGTTTATTCTGGGAGAGGGGAGTGCTAGAATAGAGGGGTATGTGGCCACCTACACTCTGGCTCAGAGAGATCCCCTCAACCTTTCAGTGGAAATGTTCTGGAAGTGAGGTAGGACTTGGGACTGGAGTGGCAGGCAGCTTATGTGGAGAGCTCTGGACCAATCATTAATTTGTGTTGGCAGGGGCAGGACTCGCATATAAACTGGGGGTCACATGCTTCCTGGAGAAGGAGGAGGAAGAGAAGAGAGGAGAGATGTAGAGCATGGAGCAGGCTTGAAGGCCTGGGGGTTCAGAGACCCCAGTGCTGGATAGTAGGAGCGGGTTTGAAGGCCTGAGGGTTCAGAGACCTCAGTGCTGGATAACCCAAACAGTCGCTATGTAGTCCAGAGGAGAAACCGGGTGTCCCAGCCTGGGATACACCAGACCATGCGGAGGAGGAAGTAAGTGTAAAGCGGATGGAGAAGATCGGGATCGACCTTCTGTGGCAATCATGGACTGTCAATGGGAGTGAGCAAAGGAAGTGCAACCCAGCGGTGCTTCGCTATGTGTCCAAGGACCTAGTGAGGGACACTTTCCAGAACTGACATTGGGCGAATTTGCAAGAGTCAAGGTAGGCGGTGAGGCCTGGGACTTTGTAATCTACAACCCACAGCATTATTCAGAGTGATGCTGGTCGGTTCATTAAAGGAAAGTTCACAGGATCAGAGTCAGGAACCAGAATTACCAGAGGCAATTCATATCCTCTATTCAACTGTAAAGTTCATTCAAGTTCAAGAATAAAGCTTTATAACATTTCAAGGACTGTCTGCTGTTTGTGGAACTTTTGCATGGGGAGGAAGAACAGAACAAGTAAACAGAATGGTAATGAACAAACTTTGCAGGTCCTAAGGGGGTAGTGCGCTACACCTATAATAAAGGAGAATCCGCCCCTATTGTCAGAACCACTTATCAAGTGCTTCACCATCCATCCCACTGATTCTCATAAGCAGTCATTATATTGCAGCAGGTCAGTACGTTCCCGCAAATTGCCGTAGCTGTACGTTGGAACTTTAAACACCTCTAGCCGCTGAACAGCGGGGGACATGATGCGCGTGACCGGCGGCCAAGATGTCCGCCGGCCACGTGCGATCGCAGGCACAAGAGCCAGAAAGGGTGTGTGTGTGTGTGTGAACACACACATCCCCATTCTGTCAGGAGATTAGAGACAGATTGTGTAGGAACAGCGATCTGGCTCCTCCTCTAGTAAGTCACATCCCCATATAGTTAGAAACATCTAGCAGGGAACACATTTAACTTGATCGCCCCCTAGTGTTAACCCCTTCCCTACCAGTGACATTTACACAGTAATCAGTGCATTTTTATAGCACTGATCACTGTATAAATGTCAGCCTAGGCCTCAGGTCTGCTCCTCAGACCCAAAAGAGTTTCTAAAGCCCCATACACACGCGCGGACAATCCGTGGACCAGGTCCGTCGGACCATGTCCGTCATACTTTGTCTGATGTTGGTTTTGCGTACACACGATCGGACAAAGTTGTCGGAAAATCCGATCATTCTGAACGTGGTGACGTTTGTTGCCTACGACGGGACTACGTAGAGGCTAGTAGCCAATAGCTTTGGTCTTGTAATGTGATCTGAGCATGCGTAGCACTTTGTCCGGTCGGACAACCGTACACACGATCGGATTTGGTGTGATCGGACCGGGTTGACGGGAAATCTTTCCAGCAGGAGATAAGACTTTGTCCGACGGACAAACCGACGAACACTGTCCGATGGTGCATACACACGGTCTGATTTTTCAACAACCTTGTCCGATCGGACCAAATTGATGAAAAAGTCCGACCGTGTGTATGGGGCTTTAGAGTTAAGCTTTCTCCTAGCTCACTCCTGATCAGCGTCTTGCTGCTCTGTCACCAAGTACGTCTGCCTCCTGCAGACATGCATACTCTGGCTGCCCTTCTCAGAGAAATGGGAGCCCACCTGACTCCGATGCACAGACTTCCTGTCTGTTGGGTGGATCCCTGAGCCATAGCCAGGTCACAACTAAATAGCCCAACACACAGCTGTGCAATCAGCGTGCCTTTCTCTCCAAAATCTGGCATAAACCAGCAATCCTCCAGGTAGCACAGAGTCCTACTGCCACAATATATATATATATATATATATATATATATATATATATATATATATATATATATATATATATATATATATAATTTTTTTTTTCACAATAATTGGTTAGCAATTTAATGTTAACCTGGTTACTAGCTATCCCAGAAATGAGGTAAGCATACTGGATCCTTTATTGCACGCTAAGGACATTGAGCTAAAACTACGGTATGTGATACTTTACGAAAGAACGGGGCAAACAATTCTGCACCCTTGTCTCCTAATGTAGTCTAATAAATAGGGAAGCTATATTAGGATAAATATAGGGTGCTAAATGATTTCCTTACAAAAATACTAGTTTTCTGGCTGCCATTGGCTTCTCTACTTTTTTAGGCCCTGACCTAGCCCAATCATGCATATTAGAAAGTCAGTGTGAAGGCAGAATCCCTGGTCTTCATACTTGTCCCATATCAATGCGTCAGAAAGCAGTCATACTTTAGAATTACATAACACCCAGGCAACCTGCATTTTGGCAACATATTTATTATCTCGGTACAGGTATCATTTAAATACATTGGCAGAGCTACTGCTTTGGTAACGGGTGCAGCTCAAGGTCTAGACAAACAGCTAATCACTAAACAGTGAGGAAAAAAGTCCATATTTACATGCATAGATAAGGCAATATATACAGTACATAGATAAGTTCAGGCAAGGCTGTGTGTGTTTCAGCCCATAAGTTTTGTACTATGATAGTAGTAAAAAGTACATTCCTACCGCAGAGAATGTGTAATTCATGTGTGTTTGGTTTAAAAAAAGATAAGGTAATAACCCTACTGCAGGGTGCGGACTCCCTCTTGCCATTTAATTAGAAACATGTCGTGTCTTACATTCTTTTGCAATATGTTGCAGTCTCAGGTACTGTATACAGTACTATTACTACACTGATCAACCAGTTCCTTCACAAAAATGCTGTAAGCATGGCCAACATAGAAAGAATAGACCATGCCATATGAATGGCGTAGCCGTAGGGGCTTGGAAAGTCCTTACTATGGGGTGTAGCAACATATTGGTAGTTGTGCTTTTCCAAAATTTTGGCACAGTGCTGACAACAGGCAATCTATTCAAATCCAGCTCTTGTATGGCACAGTAATAGAAAATGTATAATATATATATACAACTACCTATAAAAACTAGTTTACAGTTAAACAATACATTTAAGATAAAATAACACATGCACTCAGATCATACAATTCTGCATTCCTAACATGCTTAGACATTTGCATTGTGAAATTTATACTGACATGTTTGGGGGAAAAATCCAGCTGTGCTTATAAGAAAGAGAAAGTAGATTGAGCATGTTTATTCTGTTTCTGCTGAGACTTGAAAGAAATAATTTTTAGTTGAAAGAGCATGCAATAGCGTCAAAGCAGTAAAGAGTTTGTAGTGTTACATAAGCTGTTAATATTTATAGAAGTTTAATTATGATATACTTTTTTTACTATTGGATAGCACATTGGTGACTGAGTGAACAAGTTTCCAGATACCATTTAGGACTCTTTTTAAACTCAAGGTGGAGTGTGGTGCCCGCTGAAGAGTGATCCACGTTTGGGTTGCTCTTAAGAGGGCATTTTATCTCCTCTTCAGTGCCTGATTTAACCAGATAATTTCAGACTACTGCGCCACAATCATGTGCATTACATGTGTTAGTGGCGTGGCCCCTTTGAACTCAATAGGTGAGTTTGACAAGTGATGATGCTTGTCAAACTCTGCACCCCGAGCTAAAAATGCTGTGGCCTTCTGGATTATGCAAAGCTTTTTCCTGCCTATTCCCCTCCACTCCCTTTAAGATCCTTGTCTGATTTCGGGCTTATTAGGTTTCTGGTTTGTACACACAGGGATGGTCTCAGGTATGAAGACTTTATAGTTGAACACTTGTGGGGGCCTTATTCTATAATTCTTTTACTTTGCATAGCCTGTGGTTATTGTCTTTGCTTGTGTGTTACCATGTGCTGTTAAACGAGGGTTTTGCAGAAAATGCACCGAAACGCATCTAAAATGCATACAATATGCATTGAATAAAAATTTAAATTAGTGCGCTAATAGATATAAAGTGTAATCGCAGTGCAAAAGTAGTGAAGGAACTATATTTGCAAATGGGTGAGGCGCCACAAAGTTGGCATCACACCCATTAGAACGGTGCCATTGCCAACAATAGGCTGCGACTTATGTGATTTAGCCTGTCAAATCGCATGACAAATTGTTCTAATGTGAATGAAGGCTCAATTGAGAAGCTGCAGAAAAGCATCTAGTGCATTTTTACTGCGATTTTGCCATGATTTGCTTTTTTTAATCTGCCCTACAACATATTGGTGTAAAAAAAGCATAAAAAACGCAAATCGCAGTTAAAAAACATGCTGCACTGCAGAAAAGCTCAAATGCAAACTACATAGGTGTGAATCGAGCCTTATGCGGCGTACACACGGTCGGAATTTCCGATGGAAACAGTCCGATGGGAGCTTTTCATCGGATTTTCCGACCGTGTGTATGCCCAACAGTCTTTTTCTGTCGGAATTTCCGACGGACTTTGAATTGAGAACCTTTCTATCGGATTTTCCGATCGTGTGTATGCAATTCCGACACGCAAAATTCCGACGCATGCTCGGAAACGATTCGACGCATGCTCGGAAGCATTAAACTTCCCTTCTATAGTGCTGTCGAACGTGTTTTATGCCGCTGTGTTATTGACGTCGGAATTTGGTGTGATCGTGTGTAGGCAACACAGCTTGAGCGGAATTCCGTTGGAAAAACCGTCAGAGTTTTTTCCGACGAGAATTTCCGATCGTGTGTACGCGGCATTAGTCTCTGAATCTATGAACTCAAATGATTTCTTGTTGTTACTGTTATTATTATATATTAAGGAGGCTGCGGAGGGTTTATTATTATTTTTTATTATTTGGGTGACTGTAATGTTTTAAGGGTTATTTTTGAGATATTTTTTAGCTTGGTGTTGAAAGATATAATGATTCACTATAATATACAAGAAAGGTGTCATTATTTAAATACTTTATAAAATCTACATCACTTGCAAAATAAATAGCTGAAGCAATTAAACAAAATATATGTGCATATAATTAACCATATATTAAAAATAGTATTTTACTCAAAGTATTTTAAGTCTTTTTCTTATTTGTCTGAGGCTTTCGAGTCAAAGTCAAACTGTGCTTCTGAAGTGCAAGCTTTTCTTTTCTTCTGGGATTTCCAGCTCGAGGCAGGCAAAGTGTAGGGAATTCCCCAGCTCTAAATATTCCATTGTGTGTGCAGATTTCCCTAAATTTCCCCATCTGGAGACAGGATGTCTCCAATGTTTTTCTGTTTTTATTGCTGGGTCACTCCTACCCCTCTCATTCAAACCCTTGCTGCAGTAATTTAAATGTTTAATGTCCACATCCTAAATGATCTCTTCAGCTGGGCAGATATTTGCTAAATAAAAGAAAAAAAAAAAAGAAAAAAGCTTCAGGCGTAGCTTTTTGCAGTAGATATTTTGCTGAGTCACTCTTGGCTGAGCTCTGCAGACGACAAAAAGGATAGGAGGGAAAATCTTCATAGGCTTCCAATGAGCCATTACAGAACTTGGTAAGTAAGGAGGGGGTTATCAAGTAAACAAGGTGAAAGAAACATCATGTTATCTTAACTCATGCCTAGACTGGAAATTCACATGATCTAAGCCTTCAGGCAACCACCTCATCAGTCATATGATGTGTTTACTATGATGTAACTATGTCATCACAGATGTAAAGCCAAATGTAGAGCTGTAACATGTTTTGACACTTGCTATACACTATTGTGTCTGTAATATTCTAACAACATGTGTTTAACTTTAAATTGATGTGAACAATAGTGCACAGTGAAAATGTCAGTTTACTTTGCATGGAACAGCTTTCCCCCTAGACTCCCCAAAAAATCTACTGCATACAGCCAAGATATATCTGTCAATTTTTAAACCCCAGTAAAAAAATAACCAGCTACATTCCCTCCCCATTATTTACATCTACCAAGGTAAGCTTTACAAATGGTTAATGTTATCCACAGAGCCACTTAAAGCCAACTCCAGGCCAATAAAAAATTGCTTTCTTATATCTAGGGAAACAATAAATGTAGATTTACTTATCCAATCCGCTCCTTTCTGCAGCTGGACCAGACCCCGCAGTGTCTGTGCCCCCACACTCCACTGGTTTAGAGTCCTGACATCAAGAGCATAGCAGGGTTTATAGCCCTGCACTGGAGGTGAGGATGCCAAGGCACAGTCCATCGTTGTATCGCGGGGAAGTGCCATCTGCTGGGGGAACAGAGGACTAGGTAAGTAAAACAGTTTCTTCTCTCCCTGTCAGAAACCATGAATCAGACTGAGACAGAAGTACAGTTAAATCACACTTGTTTAATAATAATATAAAAAGGTAAATAGAGTAAACGTAGTCAAAACATAGCCAGAGATCAGGAACCGGAGAAGATAGTCAGACAAGCCAAAACGTCAGGGAGCCAGAGATGAGTGTAGTAGAACAGCAAGCAGGATCTGGAGCCAGAAGGAATGTCAGCCAAGCAAGCCTTTAACAGGAACACAGGAGAGCATCTCTAGAGATGTGACCAAGGTGAAGGCAGAGATCATCTGGGCTGTACGGCTTAAGTAGGCAGGACTGACGAGCAGGATATCATGAACAGATGAGTCACTGTGGAGAGAAAGGAGCTGGCAATTAGCCGACAGCCAAGCGACCAGCTTTGAGAAGGAAGGGCTGAGCCCAGCCCTGACAGTACCCCCTCCTCAATGATCCCTCCCCCTCAGATGATCACCAGGCTTGAGGGGAAAACGTCTATGGAAATCACGGAGGAGGACAGGGGCATGTACGTTCAAGGATGAGACTGTCAGGGCTGGGCTCAGCCCTTCCTTCTCAGAGCTGGCCGCTCAGCTGTCGGCTAATTGCCAGCTCCTATCTCTCCACAGTTACTCAGCTGTTGATGATATCCTGCTCATCAGTCCTGCCTACTTAAGACATCCAGCCCAGAGGATCTCTGCTTTCACCCTGGTCACATCTCTAGAGACGCTCTCCTGTGTTCCTGTTTAAAGACTTGCTTGGCTGACATCCCTTCTGGCTCCAGATCCTGCTTGCTGTTCAACTACATTGATCCCTGACCTTCTGGCTTGGCTGAATATCTGTTCCGGTTACCGAACTTTGGCTATGTTTTGACTAGGTTTGTTCTATTTACTTTTATTATTAAACAAGTGTGATTTAACTGTACTTCTGTCTCGGTCTGATTTCATGGTGTCTAAAAGTAGGCGAAGGCCATAAATTCAGAATATTTTTTCCAGATTGGATGAACTGGATCACTGCATGGATCAGTTTGCCATCTCCCACTGTGGCCACCCCGGTACAACCTATGTTGCAGGCCGTCCCTGCTGCTGCTCCAGTCTCTGTGCAGGCACCCGCCTCGAGTATTAACTCTATAAGTGGTATGTCTGGTACTGCTCTGCTTCCCCAGCGATTTGGGGGGCGATCCAGTCCAATGCAGAGGGTTTCTCAACCAGGTTGAGATATACTTTGAGATGCTACCCCAGACGTTTCCCACGGACAGAAGCAAAGTAGGTTTTGTGATATCTTTGCTTTCTGAGAGAGCCTTGGCCTGGGAACACCCTCTATGGGAGATGCAAAAAACTGTTGTCTTGAGTTACCCTGAGTTTGTGGCTTTGTTTAAAAGGGTATTTGACGTTCCTGCATGCTCCGCTTCTGCTGCCTCATGTCCATCGGACAGAGTACAAGAACTGTTGCCGACTACTCCATTGAATTTCGTACTCTGGCAGCAGAGGTTGCCTGGAACAATGAGGCCCTCGTGGATGCTTTTTCTCATGGTCTCTCGGATACCACCAAGAATGAGATGGCAGCCCGAGATATACCCACTGAGCTGGATAAGTTGATCACGTTTACCATCCTCATTAACTTCAGACTCAGAGAAAGACTCTCTTTTAAAGAGCGCTTGCGGAAGCCTCCTGTACGTTTGTCTCTGCGCTTTTCAGTCCCACCCGTGCCTCTCTCACCTCCCATGCCTCCTGGTGCCGAGTCAGTCAATGAAGGTGAACCCATGCACTTGGGTTTCACGCGTCTCTCTGCGGATGAGAGAACCTTTAGGAGGAGGGAGAGATTGAGCCTTTATTATGGCCAGGTAGGTTGCTTTTTGAAGTCTTGTCCTAGCCTTTCAGGGAACGCCCGAACCTTGAGGTCCTGTCACAGACAGACCTTAGGTGGCATTGTTTCATTCCCAGTTATCCAGAAGGATAAGCCCCTGGTTTCGTTCACCCTTTCTTGGGCTGAGTTGTCCGTCAAGATACAGGCTCTAATCGACTCTGGGGCTACAGACCTGTTCATTGATGCTGCCTTTGTATCGATGCACTTCATAGTTTCATAGTTTCATAGTTAGTAAGGTTGAATAAAGACATCAGTCCATCCAGTTCAACCTGAGTGAGTGTCTACAATTGTCCCTATCCCTGTACATTGCACACTCACATCAGTCCCTACCCTCAAGGAGCCCACAATCCAAGGTCCCCATTCATACTAGGGCCAATTTTTGGACAGAAGCCAATTAACCTACCAGCATGTCTTTGGATTGATTCCCCTGCAGCTGCGAGACACTCCACTTGCCATTGAGGCTCTTGACGGGAGACCTCTACAGCCTGCCCATGTGACTTATGAGGTAGGTTCCGTTGTCCATGGCCATAGGGGCTCTTCATTATGAGATAATCAAATTCCAAGTTATTTCCTCACCTAAGTTTCCGCTGGTTATTGATTATCCTTGGTTACAGAGGCACAACCCCTCTTTTGATTGGCTCCGTGCTGAGGTTCTCTCCTGGTCGCCACAATGCAGTAAGACATGCTTCCAGAAGGTAGCCATGGTCCTGTGCACCTCTTCACTTTCCTCCCTGACGGAGGAGTACTGTGATTTTAGCAATGTCTTTGACAAAGGTCAAGTCGGTAGTTTGCCTTCACACTGGTCGTATGATTGCACAATTGACCTTCAACCTGGTGCCATACCCCCTCATGGCCAGGTTTACCCTTTGTCGGTCTTGGATAAAGCCATGGAGGAGTATGTTGCAAACGCACTTTCTCGAGGTTTCATCCGCAAATCCTCGTCTCCTGCTGGCGCTGGTTTCTTCTTTGTGAAGAAAAAGAGTGGTGAACTGAGACCTTGTATTGATTATAGGGGTCTCATTTGTTTCACGATTAAGAATGCCTACCCGATTACGTTGATTACGGAGTTATTTGACTGCCTCAAGGGAGCAACGCTTTTCACGAAGCTTGATTTGAGAGGGGCATACAATCTCGTGAGGATTAAGGAAGGCGACGAGTGGAAAAGTGAGTTTAATACCAGAACAGGCCATTATGAATACCTCGTAATGCCTTTTGGCCTTTGTAACGCCCCAGCAGTTTTCTAGGAATTTATTAACGATGTCCTTTCGAGATTTGTAGCAGTTATGTGTGGTGGTTTATCTCGATGATACCCTCATATTTTCCAAGTCCCTGGAGAGCCACCACACAGATGTTTGTCATGTGCTTCAGAAACTAATGCTGCGTACACACGATCGGATTATCCGGCGGACCAGAGTCCACCGGACAATCCGACCGTGTGTGGGCTAGTCCGCCAGACTTTTGAAATGAACGGACTTGCCGACACACGGAGTAAAGTCCGTTCATTCTGAACGTGACTCCAGGTAGACGATAGTGAAGGAAGTCAATGTCGCCGCCTCCATCGGCGAGATTGACACCTCGCTAGCCCCGTCACCTGGTATGAATTTAAAGGGGAAGCCCTACGACGAAAAAACGGCGTGGGGCTCCCCCCCAAGATCCATATCAGACCCTTATCCAATCGTGCAGCCCGGCCGGTCAGGAAAGGGGATGGGGACGAGCGCCCCCCTCCTTAGCTGTACCAAGCCACGTGCCCTCAACATTGGGGGGTGCTTTGGGGAAGGGCGGCCCTGCGCCCCCCCCCCAAAGCACCTTGTCCCCATGTTGATGAGGACAAGGGCCTCTTCCCGACAACCCTGGCCGTTGGTTGTCGGGGGCTGCTTATCAGAATCCGGGAGCCCCCTTAAATAAGGGGGCCCCCAGATTCCGGCCCCCCACCCTATGTGAATGAGTATGGGGTACCATGTACCCCTACCCATTCACCTGGGGAAAAAAAGTGTACATAAAAAAACACAACACAGGTTTTTAAAATACTTTATTAGACAGCTCCGGGGGTCTTCTCTTCTTCCGTCTTTGGGGGTCTTCTTGCCGGACTCCTCCGCTATCTTCTGCTCTTTTACTAGCGGAGGAGCCCGGCTTTCTCCTTTGTCCCTGCCGCCATCCGGGGGTCTTCTTCCGACTTCGGGGGTCTTGTCCCGCACTTTGGTTCTTCTTGCCGGGCCTCCACTTTCTTCTTCCAGCTCTTTTACTAGCGGTGGCCCGGTCTTCTGTTGCCGCCGCCTTCTGCTTCTTCTTCTTCTGCTTCTACTTCTTCTTCTTCTTCTTCTTCTTCTTCTTCTGCTTCTTCTCCTTCTTTCGATGTTGACAGGACGCTCTCTCTGGCCGCAATGGCAGGGACGCGTTGTGCTGTGACTTATATAGGAACAAGGGGCGGGGTCACCACAGCATGTCACATGGTGACCCCGCCCCCTTATGATGTCACAGCCACGGGGGTTTGCTGGGTTTGCATGTGACATCACCCGGTGACCCCGCCCCTTGTCCCTATATAAGTGGCCGCACAACATCTCCTCGAAGGTACAACTGTGACAGTTCTCATTCTTACTAACCATAAGAATCTCACATTCTTGTCTGAGGCTAAACGCCTCTCTCCAAGAAGGGCGCTATAGGCTCTTTTCTTGTCTAGTTTCAATTACATTGTCTCATTCTTACCGGATACTAAGAATGTAAGGGCTGACGCTTTGTCACGAAAATTTTCCTCCACTTCCAAGATGGACTTGGTTTTGGTTCCTGTGATTTCTTCTGATTGTATTCTGGCTACGGTTCGCACCACTTCTCCTGTAGGTGACAAAATTCTTGCTGCTCAGGTCCATGCTCCTCCTGAGAAACCTTGTGATGGCTGCTTTGTCCCAGAGAGTCTCCATATTGCCGTGCTCCAGACTTACCATTCTCTAAAGGCTGCTGGCCGCCCTGGGAAGAATCAACTTTTTTGGGCCATTTCCCAACAATTCTGGTAGCCTAGTCTACTTGCTGATGTAAGCGCCTTCATAGATGCTCAGAGTAAAGCCCCATACACACAGTCGGACAATCCGCGGACCAGGTCGGTCGGATCCTGTCCGTCATACTTTGTCTGATGTTGGTTTTGCATACACACGGTCGGACAAAGTTGTCGGAAAATCCGATCATTCTGAACGTGGTGACGTTTGTTGCCTACGACGGGACTACGTAGAGGCTAGTAGCCAATAGCTTTGGTCTTGTAATGTGATCTGAGCATGCGTAGCACTTTGTCCGGTCGGACAACCGTACACACGATCGGATTTGGTGTGATCGGACCGTGTTGTCGGCAAATCTTTCCAGCAGGAGATAAGACTTTGTCCGTCGGACAATCCGACGTACACTGTCCGATGGTGCATACACACGGTCTGATTTTTCAACAACATTGTCCGATCGGACAGAATCCATGAAAAAGTCAGACCGTGTGTATGGGGCTTTAGACTTCACAACATCTTCCAGTGTGTCTCCTACAACCCATACCCAATGGAGAGAATGCCTGGACCCACCTGTCTATGGGTTTCATTGTGGAGTTACCTAACTCCCAGGGCAACACAGTTATCCTTATGATGGTTGACCGTTCTTTTAAAAATGTCTCATTGTATTACACGTAAGAAGTTGCCCACTTCTAATGAACTGGCTTCCATTTTTGCTCGGGAGATCTTTTGCTTACATGGGCTACTCAAGGTGATTGTCTCGGACAGGGGTAGTTCCCCAGTTCTGGCGAGCCTTTTGTGCACAGTAAGGAATTCAGCTTGCTTTTTCCGCTGTGTATCACACGCAGTCTAATGGGGCTGCAGAACGAGCCAATTAGTCCTTGGATCAATTCCTACATTGCTATATTTCTGACCATCATAACAACTGGTCAGACCCAGGGCCGTTGATAGGGCAGTACAGGCAGCCCTGTTGTACCGGGCACGGCCCCCAGCAACTTCACAAGGGGAACCGGGCAACTTTACAGTTATTTTCTGTCTATTAAAAAATAGAGCTTTCTAAACTTCACCCCCGTCCCCCCGCTACTACTTGCTTAGGGAAGGGGGTGTAATTACATTTTCCTGGGCCCCATCAGGTCATTAGATGGGCCCAGGAGGTGAGCGCAGTGGTTGGACTATTTCTTGTATTTCGGGCGGATGTACATAAAACTTCACCGCACATTGCTCTGCTTTTTATTTAGTCCCGGACACTGCTGCTCACTGCCTTCCCTGGCGGAGTGATACTATGATGCTCTGCCTCCCGTCCTCATGTGCCGACTGCCGAGACTGATGTGAGGCAACAGGCGGCTCTGTGGCTGACAAGGGAGCAAGAACCCGAACACCGTGGCTGCAGTGCACAGTGAGTGGCGCACCGAGGACAGACTCCTCACTGCATATCACTTGCACACAGCATGGCAAGTTATGATTATCAGCATGTGCTCTGTAATGGATCTGTCACAGTGTGTTAAATTGCTGTTGGGTGCTTACTTTGTTATGGCTGTACTGGGTATAGTTTGTAACACACAGTACAGACTGTACAGCCGAAGTCAGAACCCAAAAGCCATTTGACACTGACAGATACATGACAGAACACATGCTGACTGTGCTGCCTGTGTGATTGTCTTAATGCTGGTGAAGACGCAGTATGCTGCTTTACACTTGCATTTGGGGGGCAGTAAACATGTGCCCCCAACACTTCCCTTTAACCACTTCCTGTCCAGCGACATACTTGTACTTGTACATGCTGGATTGTAAGGGTGATATCTTGATCATTGCTATAGCAGTTATAATTTTTTAGCTCTAGCGATTCTGCACAAAGTAAAAAGTAATCTTAGTGGCTAAGAAGCCCCTGGATTACTTTTACAGGCAGTCAGTGGAAGGGGGTTCCACCACCACCTTTACTGGGCTCTCCCATGCAATCGGGTCCTGTGAGCAGCAGCATCCAGTTCCTGGGACTGATGTCATTCCTCCCACTGTGTGACGTCAGAAACCAGAAGCAATTAGCAGCTTGAACAAGCGTCTGATCAAACTGATCTGGTCTAATAGACCCCAGATCTCTCCATAAAAGGGGACCTGTCACTGCCCCATGCTATCACTAGGGATGTTGTTCATTACTTCTGATAGCAATAAAAGCGATACAAAAAAATTAAAGACACAGTGTAAGAATTTTTGGTTAATAAAATAAAATTGAAAAAAAAGTTAAACCGCCTCTTTCCCCCAGTATTGATAAACCATAATGATTGTGTGTGTGCATATATAAACAGTGACAAATCTGCAGATGTGGGGTCAGGGGTGGGCAGGATTAAAGGGGCCTCGTCAGGTAAGCTCTACGGGGCCCCATGATTTCCAACAGGGGCCACGGTCAGACCTATTACCGTGGACAGAGTTTGCTCACAATAGTGCCTTGAATTCTGCTTCCTGATTGTCCCCGTTTATCGCGAACTATGGTTTCCAACCTTCCATGTTGCCTGACTCATTTGTTTCCACAGAGTATTTATGCGTTAGAGGAGCATCTCTGTGGTCTTTGTTCCACTTGGGCACAAGTCCAGGAGGCTTTGCGACATGCTAATGATAGGTAGAGACTCCATGCTGACCGCAGACGTCTGCCTGCATCTTCCTGCCAGGTTGGGGACAGGGTCTGGCTGTCATCTTGCAACCTCCAACTTCGTGTTCGAGTTCACACCTCGGTTTATTGGGCCTTTTGGTTTCCAACCTTCCATGTTGCCTGATTCATTTGTTTCCACAGAGTATTCATGCGTTAGAGGAGCATCTCTGTGGTCTTTGTTCCACTTGGGCACAAGTCCAGGAGGCTTTGCGACATGCTAATGATAGGTAGAGACCCCATGCTGACCGCAAACGCCGACCTGCGCCTTCTTACCAGGTTGGGGACAGGGTCTGGCTGTCATATTGCAAACTCTGACTTCGTGTTTCCTCTCTGAAGTTCGAACCTCGGTTTATTGGGCCTTTCTGTATTCTTTGCAGGATTAACCCAGTGGCTTACGCATTAGACTTTCCTTCTAATATGCATTTTTTTTAAATGTATTTCATGTCTCCATATTAAAACCTTTGGTCTGCAACCGCTTTACCACCTCGGTGCCATGTCCTCCCCCTGTACAGGTTTAGAACCATGAGGACTATGAAGTACAGTCTATTGTTGACTCCCGTAGGTTCCGTGGGTGCATAGAGTACCTGGTGCATTGGAAGGGGTATGGTCCGGAGGAACGCTCTTGGGTCTCATCCTCGGATGTACATGCCCCTGTTCTCCTCCGTGATTTTCATAGACGTTTTCCCCTCAAGCCTGGTGGTCCTCCCAGGAGGAGGGGTCATTGAGGAGAGGGTACTGTCAGGGCTTTCTTTCTCAGAGCTGGTGGCTCAGCTGTCGTCTAATTGCCAGCTCCTATCTCTCCACAGTTACTCAGCTGTTGATATCCTGCTCGTCAGTCCTGCCTACTTAAGCAGTCCAGCCCAGTGGATCTCTGCCTTCGCCTTGGTCAACATCACAAAGACTATCTCCTGCGTTCCTGTTTAAAGACTTGCTTGGCTGACATCCCTTCTTGCTCCAGATCCTGCTTGCTGTTCCACTACTTTAATCCATGACCTTCTGGCTTGGCTGACTATGCGTATTTTGACTATGTTTTTTCTATTTACTTTTATTATTATGCAAGTGGGATTTAACTGTACTTCTTTCTCGGTCTGATTTCATGGTTTCTGACAGAGACCGAAAAGCATTCCTCCGGACTGTACCCTTTCCAATGCACCGGGTACTGTATGCACTCACGGAACCTACGGGAGTCAACAATGGACTGTACTTCATACTCCTCATGGTTCTCAACCTGTACAGGGTGAGGACAAGGCACCAAGGTGGTAAAGCGGTTGCAGACCAAAAGGTTTTTAATAAGGAGACATGAAATACATTCGAGATACGCATATTAGAAGGAAGATCTAATGCGTAAGCCACTTGGTTTATCCTGCAAAGAATATGGAAAGGCCCAATAAACCGAGGTTCGAACTTCAGAGAGGAAACACGAAGTCAGAGTTTGACAGCCAGACCCTGTCCCCAACCTGGTAAGAAGGCGCAGGCCGGCGTCTGCGGTCAGCATGGAGTCTCTAACTATCATTAGCATGTCGCAAAGCCTCCTGGACTTGTGCCCAAGTGGAACAAAGACCACAGAGATGCTCCTCTAACGCAGGAATACTCTGCGGAACAAACAAGTCAGGCAACATGGAAGGTTGGAAACCATAGTTTGCCATAAACGGGGAAAATTGGGAAGCAAAATTCAAGGCACTATTGTGAGAAAACTCACTTACCCACGGTAAGCAACGTAGGCAACGTAGGAATTGCTGCAAGGACTGATTGGCTCGTTCTGCAGCCCCATTAGACTGTGGGTGATACGCAGAGGAGAAAGCAAGCTGAAGTCCCAACTGTGCACAAAAGGCTCGCCAGAAACGGGACACAAACTGACTACCCCTGTCCGAGACAATCACCTTGGGTAGCCCATGTAAGCGTAAGATCACCCGAGCAAAAATGAAAGCCAGTTCCTTAGAAGTGGGCAACTTCTTAAGTGGAATACAATTGGACATTTTCGAGAACCAGTCAACCACCATAAGTATAACTGTGTTGCCCTGGGAGTTGGGTAACTCCACAATGAAATCCATAGACAGGTGAGGCCAGGGCCTCTCTCCATTGGGTATGGGCTATAGGAGGCCCACTGAGCACACATGGAACAGGCAGCTACGAAGGCGGATATATCAGCATGTAGACTAGGCCACCAGAATTGTTGGGAAATGGCCCAAAAGAGTTGATTTTTTCCAGAGTGGCCAGCAGCCTTCGGAGAATGGTAAGTCTGGAGCACGGCAGTACGGAGACTCTCTGGGACAAAGTACCGGTCACAAGGTTTCTCAGGACGAGCATGGACCTGAGTGGCAAGAATTTTGTCACCCAAAGGAGAAGTGAGACTGGTGCGAACCGTAGCCAGACTATGATCAGGAGGAATCACAGGAACCGGAACCGACTCCATCTTGGAAGTGGAGTAAAATTGTCGGGACAAAGCGCCAGCCCTTACATTCTTAGTATCCGGTAATAATGAGACAATGTAATTGAAACTAGACAAGAAAAGAGCCCATAGTCCTTTGAGATGTCTCCATTCTTTTAGGGCTAAAAGGATCGCTAACAGCTCTTTGTCACCAATCTCGTAATTGCACTCCAAAGGTGACAATTTCTTGGAAAGTAGCCACAAGGATGCATAGTGCTCTCAGAGGTAGGACGTTGAGATAGAAGGGCGCCAACTCCAGTCTCAAAAGCATCAACCTCAGGGATAAAAGGTAACAGGATCAGGATGTACCAACACAGGAGCAGAAACAAAGCCTTGAGACTCTTAAAGGCCTTAATGGACTCCGTAGACCAACTCTGTGGGTTACCGTCTTTTCTGGTCATATCAGTCAGGGGGCTTGACCAGAGATGAGAAGTTACGAATAAACTTCCGATAATAGTTGGCAAGGCCAAGAAAATGCTGCAGAGGACATAAACCCACGGGTCGGGGCCACTGTAGGACTGCTGAAAGTTTCTCTGGGTCCATCGAAAAACCAGCAGTGGAAATGACATAGCCCAGGAATTTAACCTGTTCACGATGGAATTCACACTTCTCCAATTTACAATAGAGATTGTTCTCTATTAGTTTCTAAAGCACACGACAGACAAGGGACTTGGAAAATATGAGGATATCGTCAAGATAAACCACCACACATAACTGCAACAAATCTCAGAGGACATCATTAATAAATTAATGTAAAACTGCTGGGGCATTACAAAGGCCAAAAGGCATTACGAGGTACTCATAATGGTCTGTTCTCTTATTAAAGGCAATTTTCCACTTGTTGCCCTCTTTAATCCTCACGAGATTGTATGCCCCTCTCAAATTAAGCTTTGTGAAAACCGTTGCTCCCTTGAGGTGGTCAAATAACTCCATAATCAATGGAATCGGATAGGCATTCTTAATCGTGAAACGATTGAGACCCCTATAATCAATAGAAGGTCTCAGTTCATCACTCTTCTTCACAAAGAAGAAACCAGCAGGAGATGAGGATTTGCGGATGAAACCTTGAGAAAGTGCGTCTGCAACATACTCCTCCATGGAAACAAACAAACAAGGGGGTTTGTATGGCGCACACAGGATATAGCTCATAGAATGTATATGGTGAGTAACAGTGGGAGGGGAGGGGGAGGGGGATAACGTATGTATTAGTACAAGAATTTGTATATTAGTCCATGTACAAATGCTGAAATTTAAATAATTGCTGAGCATAAAAGGCTGCCAGTCCATGTAAGCAAGAAGGAGCTCTGGAATGAAAACAGAAAGAGAGAGAGAGACGGCGCCCTCTAAGTGCAGCAAAATAAAATCAATTTATTGTAAAAGAGGATTAAGAACACTCACAAGATGGATGTGTCATGAAGGCATATCAGGATATAGAGAGTCATCCATTTTTGGGTCCCGGGTGAAGTGGTGGTCATTAGATGTCATCAGATGTGCTGTCTCTAGGTTGCTGTGTTGTCCAGTACTGGTCCGGTAGCGCTGTGGGCTCTCAGCGTTTTTTCCGGACGGCTGGGGAGCGGGCTGTGGAGACAGTAGGCTGCTTCGTTCTAGGCAGCGGTGATGTTGTTGAGATCACTTCCGGGATCAGGCTGTATTGAAGGGGCACGCATGCCCCGAAGCGCCGCCCATGTGACCCGTTCCCAGAAGTGATCTCAACAACATCACCGATGCCTAGAACGAAGCAACCTACTGTCTCCACAGCCCGCTCCCCAGCCGTCCGGAAACGCTGAGAGCCCACAGCACTACCGGACCAGTACTGGACAACACAGCAACCTGGAGACAGCACATCTGATGACTTCTGATGACATCTAATGACCACCACTTCAGCCGGGACCCAAAAACGGATGACTCTCTATATCCTGATATGCCTTCATGACACATCCATCTTGTGAGTGTTCTTAATCCTCTTTTACAATAAATTGATTTTATTTTGCTGCACTTAGAGGGCGCCGTCTCTCTCTCTTTCTGTTTATACTCCTCCGTGGCCCTATCCTCCGAGGTCCACAAAGTGTAAAACCGACCACGAGGGGGTATGGCACCTGCTTGAAGGTCAATTGCGCAATCATACGACCGTGTGGAGGCAAACTACCTGCTTGACCGTTGTCAAAGACATTGCTAAAATTGGCAGAGAGGAGAGTGAAGAGGTGCACAGGACCTTGGCTACCTTTTGGAAGCATGTCTCACTGCATTGTGGTGACCAGGAAAGAACCTCAGCACGGAGCCAATCAAAAGAGGGGTTGTGCCTCTGTAACCAAGGATAACCAATAACCAGTAGAAACTTAGGTGAGGAAATAACTTGGAATTGGATTATCTCGTGGTGAAGAGCCCCTACGGCCATGGACAATGGAACAGTCTTATGAGTCACATGGGCAGGCTGTAGAGGACTCCCATCAAGAGCCTCAATGGGAAGTCTCCACTTGTCATGCAGCTGCAGTGGAATTGAGTACTTCGATACAAAGGCAGCAACAATGAACAGGCCTGCAGCCCCAGAGTCGATTAGAGCCTGTATCTCGATTAACAACACAGCCCAAGAAAGGGTAACCAAAACCAGGGACTTCCTTCTGTATAAGTGGGGACGAAACAACGCCACCTAAGGTCTGTCCGTGACAGGACCTCAAGGTTCGCTCGCTCCCTGGACGGGTAGGACAAGACTTCAAAAAGTGACCTCCCTGGCCACAATAAAGGCACAATCTCTCCCTCCTCCTAAGGGTTCTCTCATCCGCAGAGCAATGCGTGAAGCCCGAGTGCATGGGTTCATCTTCACAGACAGACTCGGTACCAGGAGGCATGGGAGGTGAGGGAAGCAAGGGTGGGACTGCAAAGTTCAGAGACAAATTTACAAGAAGCTTCCGCAAGTGCTCCTTTAAAAAGGAAGTCTTCTCTGAGTCTGGAGTCATTGAGGATGACAAACGTGATCAACTACTCCAGCTCAGTGGGTATATCTCGGGCTGCTAATTCATCCTTGATGGTATTCAAGGGCCTCATTGTTCCAAGCAACCTCTGCTGCCAGAGTATGGAATTCAATGGCATAATTGGCAACAGTTCTCGTACCCTTTTAAAAGAAGCCACAAAGGGAGGCGTGGCCGGATGTGATTGCGGTAAGATATGCTGCTACAGAGCTCTGGCTTACATCCGATCAGACATCCTGATACCGGCTGATAGACCGACGATCCGCGGCTCTGTCTATGTTGGTGGGCAAGCGGAATAGCCCAGGCAGAGGGACATGCCATTTGCGCCCAAAAAGCAGCAGAGGAAACATCCTTCCCAGCCGTCTAAAGGTCAGAGACATCTCCGCTCCCAGGGAAGCATAGCGACTAGCCCCGCCCACTCCTTCACAGGCCCAGCTCACAGCTTTGTTTCACAACACGCCAAAACGAACGCGAAAGTGGATTCGTCCCTCACGCTGCAGGAAGATGCGGTAGACACGGCTGCGATTACAGGCCCAATTCTGGAAGCCATAGCTGCCTCAAAAACAGAGCTGGTCGGGTGCATAGATCTTTTAGCATCTGAATGCAACCTCATTCGCCATTACCTTGATAAAATTAGAGGCAGACTGACAACTGCAGAGGACCGCATCTCAGAAGTTGAGGACGCCTCACATGTACAGGGCTCCCAGCTGGCGGAACTGAGAGAGATGGTTGGTGCACTACAACACAGAGCAGATGGTGCAGAAGATCGTCAAAGAAGAAACAATGTGCGGGTGGTGGGGCTGCCGGAGGGTGCGGAAGGGTCTGCCACTACCACATTTGCTGAGAAATTCTTTAAAACCATATTGGCATTAGGGGACCTCCCTCCTACCTATGTGGCTGAACGAGCACACAGGGTCCCAACAGGAGCCAGACCACCAGGTCGCCCAATCCGACCCTTCCTGGTAAGGTTTCTAAATTATAGAGACCGTGATATGATACTGGCAGAGGCAAGGAAACATAAGGAGCTAAAATTTGAAAACGCACGCATTATGCTGTTCCCGGATTTTTCGGCAGAAACGCAAAAGAACGCCGATCCTTTACAGAGGTGAAAAGAAGGCTTAGGGAGAAAGAATTGAAGTACAGTATGCTGTACCCGAGTCGCCTCTGCATACAATATAAAGGTACTGTAAAATTATTTGATCACCCCCAAGATGTCAGTGAATGGATGGACCGCAATGTCTGACCCCTCATTGTATCCTGGAAATAAGGGTGCCTGGATCACCGTTCCTGATGTTCTTCTCTTGTTTTTCTTCCCCTTCCTTTTTGATTTGTCGCACCTTTTTGGATGCTAATATGTTTTCTTTTTCTTTTGTTTTATCCTGAGTCGCTTTATATTATTGGAATTTTTTTTGTTCCTTTCTTTTCCTATAAGAAATCGCACCACTGCTACTTTGGCTACCACAGACCCGCAGTGGCAGGGATGCAGGCCCATCAAATCTTGTAGGAGCTTCAGGCTCCTAGCACTGGAGTGCCATTCTCCTGAGGAATCAGCCACTGCAGGTCAGAAAAGGTATGCATTTTTCTGCACTATGGAGCTACACAGCAGATACCATGGGGAAGGTAAATAGACTACTACACTGCCTGTGAAATACATGTTTGCCTGCAATGGCCTTATAGAAATGATGCTAATGGCCACCAACTTCAGGCTATGGTCTAATCAGCCGGTCTTTTTTCCTTATGACTCAAGCATGGAGACTCATGTAGATGGCATGGACTATTTTTCCATCATAGTATACCGAACTTTCGACGCAACCGGTTGAACTCTTTCTGGCGGTTTTGTTACAGGGTACAGGCTGCAAACTGGACTTTTTTCAGTTTGGGACAGTTTTTTAGGCTCTTAGTTTCCAGTATAACAGCAGGGGGGGGGGGGGGGGTTATTCAATGCCGTATAATGTATATAGAACTTTTCTTGAGTGTACTTACCATGTGCAACCCCTTACAGCTTATGTGTCTTGAAAACGTGCGAATGCTCCCACGGGTTATCCGTAGGTTAAACTATGTGCATAGAAATGATGGATAGCAGGTTAAAAATAATTTCCTGGAATGTTCGAGGGCTCAATAGTAAGTTTAAAAGAGCTACTATTTTTCAATACCTCAAGCAGGCAAAGCCACATATCGTCCTCCTTCAGGAGACACACCTAGAGGGGAGCAAAATTCTTTCTCTCCGCAAACCCTGGATACAGAAATCGTTCCACTCCACTTACTCATCGTATGCCAGGGGAACTTCCATTTTGATTAGTAAAGCCATTGCGTGCACAATACACCAGGTGATCACTGACCCGGGGGGGGGGGGGGGGGGCGATATGTGGCTTTAGTACTGGAGATAGGATGTACAAATTTTTATTGGTGAATACTTATATGCCTCCGCCTTTCAAGGTACAGGTGCTTTATGACTTATGGGTACTTTTGGCACCTTATTTGTACAGGCCAATGTTGTTACTAGGGGATTATAATGCCATCTTGGAAACACCCCGGTGAGGTGTCGTACTCGCACCTCTCATCTACGCACAAATCATCAGCTAGAATAGATCTGGCATTTGGGAACTCTCTCATTCTTAAACACATACACGCGTCTGACTACTTGGCAGGCGGTACCTCGGATCACAATCCGCTCCAAGTCACTTTGGCCTTCCCTTCGGGGGGTAGGGGAGGGGGCTGGAGATTGGCCTCCGGCTGGCTGCAGGAGGACCAGGTAACTACCCAGGTTCAAACTGTAATGGACACTTTCTGGGCAACTAATGTTCACTCGGCAGATCCTCACATTGTTTGGGATGCTTTTAAGGCTGTCTTCAGGGGTGAATGCATCTCTGCTATTAAAGCTGCTAGGAAGGAACGTGACGAGGAGGGTGATTTCCTCTTGGTCAAGGAGAGGGAATGTGCACAGCAACATGCAGACTCCCCCTCGGAGGTCAACTATGTGGCTCTACTTGAGAGTAGGAGGATGGTTGCCATTCATTTCACCAACTTGGCGCATACTGAAATAAGACAGAGAGCTGAGCCAATCTTTGCTGAGGGGGACAAGAATGGCAAGTTACTGGCCAATCTAGCAGCAGATCATAGGATCCCTGTCAGTATACCAGCAATTAACAGTAGGAATGGTGTGGTGGTCACGGAGCCAAAGGGTATTCTGAAGGAATTTACACAATTTTACAAATCACTTTACACACCGATTGCCCCATACGACCAATTGGAACTAGAGGAGTTACTTAAAAGCCTTTCCTTTCCTCAACTGTCTGACACCGACAGGGCTTCACTGGATGTGGCTATCTCGGTGATGGAGATTGAGGCGGCCATAACTGCGTTTCCCCCCATAAAACCCCGGGCCCGAATGGTTTCCCTGCGGACTTCTACCAAATTTTTAAGTCACAACTAGCCAATAGACTGAATTCATTGTATTTGCATTGTCGAGAACAGGGAGCCTTTCCAGCCTCAATGATGGAAGCCTATATGGTGCTTCTCCTGAAGCCGGGCAAGGACCCCTTGGAGTGCTCTTCGTATCGCCCTATAGCACTGCTTAATAAAGACCTGAAGATACTTGCCAAGGTGCTGGCATCAAGGTTAGCCAGGGTCATTGCGACTCTGGTTGACATTGACTAAACGGGCTTCATGCCAGGTATGTCAACCGATACAAACCTTAGAAGGCTTTTCACGCATATACAGTTGGGGGACACTGAATTTCCTCCAAAAAATTATTGTCTCTATTGATATAGGTGTTAGAGGCCATGGGATTTGGCCTGGGTTTCCAACAGTGGATTGCGCTGTTATACAGTGCCCCAAGGACGGCGATCAGGCTGGGTAACATGGTCTCGGAATACTTTGAGATAGGGAGGGGAATGGGACAGGGCTGCCCTCTCTCCCCCTTTCTCTTCTCGTTAATGATGGAACCTATAGCTAGGGCCCTCAGGCAGTCACCAGACGTAGGAGAAATCCAGGTAGAGGGTGTGGCTGAATGTATAGCCTTATATGCTGACGACTTGCTCCTGTTCCTGAGAGACCCAGGGCCATCGCTTAGAGCAGCACTGAAGGTCATAGACAAATTTGCCATGTTCTCTGGGCTCAAGGCGAACTGGAGTAAGTCGTCAATACTGCCACTGGGCTTGAGGGCAGTTAGCCCGAAAGACAACACCTTGCCACTCCAATGGGTTTCCACAATAACATACTCGGGGGTCAAAATAACCGCAAATATTCAGGACTATATGTCAATCAATCTCCTCCCATTAATAACTAGACTTAAGCAAATGACGATGACCTGGAAGAACCTCCCCCTCTCTTTGATAGGACGGGTTAGTCTTATAAAAAATGAAATTTCTTTTGATAATTCTATATTTCCTACGCCACTCCCCATTATGGGTCCCAAAGTCATTTTTTAAATCCCTTGATAGCATCATTGGGTCATTTATATGGTCACTGCAATCCCCACGCATAAGCATAAAATCATTGCAGGAACCCTGGGGACAAGGGGGACTAACGTTGCCCGACTGGCAAAAGTATTATCTGGCAGGCCAGATGGTGGTTGCCAGGAAATGGCTGATGGCGGAGGATGGCGACTCCGCTACAGTTGTTGAAGCGGCATTACTGGGATCATACGAAAGCTTGAGATTAGCCCTTTACAGGGGTCCGAAATCTTGCCTACCCTTGACAAACTCCATGAAAGCTACGATTAAGGCCTGGGAAGCTGCCACCACTCTGATGTCACCCAGTTATGTGGGGGTCATGCCATCAGCCCCAATATGGATGAACCCGAAGATTCCGCATTTTCTCACATTTCCATGATCTGGGCGTGTAAAGGTATTAAGGTCTTAAATGACATCACTAGAGAGGGGGAACTCTGCAACTTTGATCAGTTGAAAGTAGGACATGACCTGCCCAATACCTATTTTTTTCGTTACTTTGGAGGACCTGGCCAAACCTCTTTCAACTGTCTACAAATCCCTTTTTAAGAAGACCCCCCTGGTATATCCAAGTGTAGAGAAAAATGGGAGGGCGAGATCACAGATATACAAGGTGAAGATTGGGATGATATGTGGGACCACCCATTCAAACACCTGGTTTCAGCAAGAGATCGGCTGATACATTTTAAATGTTTACACCGTGTATACTTTACACCTGCTAGGTTGGCTCGTATATACTCTTCAGCCAGTAGTCACTGTTGGAGATGCGATCACACCCCTGCTGATGCAGAACATATTTTCTGGAGCTGCTCAAGGATACAAACATTCTGATCTGGTATTACTAACTGTTTGGCAGATGTACTTAGTATCCCGATACCCAAAACACCAAGAGTTTGTATGATTGGCTTAGTAGAGGAAATAGTCCTTTCATGGGCTCATCGTACATTTCTGAACATTGGCCTTTTCTATGGCAGGAAGGCCATACTATTGAAATGGAAGAAGACAGATGCTCCTACTCTGTCTTTTTGGAAAGGTTTAATAAATAAAGTCCTTCCTCTGTATAAAGCAACGTATAGGTCCAGAGGCTGTGAGAAGACATTTTACAAAGTTTGGCAGCCATGGTTAGACTCCTCAGACACAGTAGGCTAAAGATAGCATGAGTTGTAGTGGTATGTAATCTCTTTCAGTATGTACTATGTAACTTCATAACTTGTATGGGCTCTTGCACATAAACTTTAAGCAGAGGGCATCTACTATACATGGAAGGGGTTGACATGGAAGGTTTATGCAGATTTAATATATTACCACAAGGTACACTCTCTCATACGGAGTTACACGCAAGGCTAGGGGACAGGGTGGGTGGGTAAGGGAGGGGAAAGGGTAAGTTGTAATATGTTAGTTCTTTTGGGTCCACTTTTGGGTCCACTGGAAGGTTGCCCGCAAGGGCTGTGTTTGTGTGTTTAGTTCAAATTGTACTGTTAGTATGTATGTATGTACTGTATTTTCTTTCAAAACTAAAAAAAAAGAAGCCACAAACTCTGGGTAACTCAAGACAACAGGTTTTTGCCTCTCCCATAGAGGGTTTGCCCAGGCCAAGGCTCTCTCAGAAAGCAAAGATATCACAAAGCCTACTTTTCTGCCCCAGGCGTTTCCCACGGACAGAAGCATCTCAAACTATATCTCAACCTTACATAGTTACATAGTAGGTGAGGTTGAAAAAAGACACAAGTCCATCAAGTCCAACCTATGTGTGTGATTATATGTCAGTATTACATTGTATATCCCTGTATGTTGCGGTCGTTCAGGTGCTTATCTAATAGTTTCTTGAAACTATAAATGCCCCCCGCTGAGACCACCACCTGTGGAAGGGAATTCCATATCCTTGCCACTCTTATGCCCCGTACACACGGTTGGAAATTCCGACCACAAAATCCGTCTGATTTTTTCTGACAGATTTTGTCCGACACTGGTGTTGCATACACACGGTCGGACAAAGTTGTCGGAAAATCCGATCATTCTGAACGTGGTGACGTTCGTTGCGTACGATGGGACTACGTAGAGGCTAGTAGCCAATAGCTTTGGTCTTGTAATGTGATCTGAGCATGCGTGGCACTTTGTCTGTCGGAATTCGCTACACACGATCGGAAAAAGTCTGATAGGACTTTGTTGTCGGAAAATTTGAGAGCAGGATCTCAAACTTTTTCCGTCGGCAATTCCGACGGAAAAAGTCAGATGGAGCCCACACACGGTCGGAATTTCCGACAACATGGTCCGATAGGACATTTTCCGTCGGAAAATCCGACCGTGTGTACGGGGCATTACAGTAAAGATCCCTCTACGTAGTTTAGGTTTAAACCTCTTTTCTTCTAATTTTAATGAGTGGCCACAAGTCTTGTTAAACTCCTTTTTGCAAAAAAGTTTTATCCTTATTGTGGGGTCACCAGTATGGTTTTTGTATATTGAAATCATATCCCTTCTCAAGCGTCTCTTCTCCAGAGAGAGTAAGTTCAGGGCTCGCAACCTTTCCTCATAACTAATATCCTCCAGACCCTTTATTAGCTTTGTTGCTCTTGTTTGTACTCGCTCCATTTCCAGTACATCCTTCCTGAGGACTGGTGCCCAGAACTGGACAGCATACTCCAGGTGCGGCCAGACCAGAGTCTTGTAGAGTGGTAGAATTATCGTTTTATCTCTGGAGTTGATCCCCTTTTTAATGCATGCCAATATTCTGTTTGCTTTGTTAGAAGCAGCTTTGCATTGCATGCCATTACTAAGCCTATCATCTACTAGGACCCCCAGGTTCTTTTCCATCCTAGATTCCTCCAGAGGTTCTCCCCCCAGTGTATAGATTGCATTCATATTTTTGCCACCCAAATGCATTATTTAAAATTTTTCTACATTGAACCTCATTTGCCATGTAGTTGCCCACTCCGTTAATTTGTTCAGATCTTTATGCAAGGTTACCACATCCTGCAGTGAAGTTATTGCCCTGCTTAGCTTAGTATTGTCCGCAAATACAGAGATTGGACTGTTTACCCCATCCTCCAGGTCGTTTATAAACAAATTAAATAGGATTGGTCCCAGCACAGAACCCTGGGGGACCCCACTACCCACCCCTGACCATTCTGAGTACTCCCCATTTATCACCACCATCTGAACTCACCCTTGTAGCCAGTTTTCAATCCATGTACTCACCCTATGGTCCATGCCAACGGACCTTATTTTGTACAGTAAACGTTTATGGGGAACTGTGTCAAATGCTTTTGCAAAATCCAGATACACCACATCTAGGGCCTTCCTTTATCTAGCTGGCAACTCACCTCCTCATAGAAGGTTAGTAGATTGTTTTTTTTGCTCTCCTCCGCTATGTGTCTTTCATGTTCTAGATAAAACAAGCCTTTATGTCCACACTTAGGGTTGCCACCTCATCCATTTAAACCTGAACACATATTAATTACACAGTTTCTGTGGCTGAGTAAGTTGGTAATTAAACCCTTTTCTGCATTAAATTAGCATCAGAAGCTGTGTAATTCTCTAATGCAGCAGGGCCCTCTGATCCCTCCTGTATTGTATTGTAACTGCACTGTTTGTCCCATGTTTTAAAGCGCTGCGCAAACTGTTGGCACTATATAAACCCTGTATAATAATAATAATAATCATTCATATGTGTTGGGTTTAAATGGATGAGGTAGCAACCCTACTCACACTACAGAGGATCATTTTTTTTATTTGCCTGGAGTTGGGCTTTAAATACACAGAGACAAACATGTGGAATACAACTAGCAGCCTAAAAACATGCCATTTTCGTACTTATAATCCCAACTAAATACCCTGAGAAAAATAGCTAAGAACAGAAGGTGAGTATATATGTAAAATTCTGTCAAATGGTCCTGCTGGAAAACCAGCATTTGATAAGCCTGATCAGTGATGAGCTGATCAGTGCATTCCGACAGCAGAGGAGTCCCTGCTGTCAGAATACAATACCGCTGTGGGGAAGATTGCTGCATCCACGTCGCTTGTGTGGATTTGGGAATCTGAGAGTTTTTTTTCATTCAAACGGCAGGTTGAACAAAAAAAATTTAAAATCAGTATATACCAAGCTTAAAAGAAATATTCCCAGATCTCCCTCTGCTCTGCTATAGACAACCTCCCAATTTATGAATGCAGCTAATTAGAAGTATTTTGCCTAAACCAACATCAAACGAAACTGAAACTACACTTGAAAAGCAACATGACACTCCTGTAAGACACCAGTTCTGAATACAAGGCCATAGCAAAGAACACACAAGGTACTAAAAGGAATTATCACATCAGACCGAGAAAGAAAGATCTGGGAATATATTTTTTTGAAATATTTTTTTTTAAAGGGTAAATTTTTTATTTTTGAAAAAAAGAACATAACATATACAAAGATAGTAACATACATCTATGTACAACATGTTTATAACTGTACAACTGCATTTGGTCAAAATAATATATGCATAGATATTTCTGTCTTGTGATATCTTAGGCCAGGGATCTCCAAACTACGGCTTAGGCAATACATTTGTTTACTTTACATTACTCTGTTTGGGTGTGAGTTTATTACATATTCATACAACACCTTAGATTATATGTATGGAGCATAACATTGCACCTTATGTCTACTGGGTTATATGCATTAATGTTTCACATATTCAGCAGAATTTGTAATTTCCCCATCCTCCCACCTCAATTGGGTAGTCCATCACATGGGGCATATTCCAGCCACCCGTCCATCCCCCTGGCTGTATACGTAAGTTTAAAGAACCATTCACTAGGTCAATCCAGTTCTGTAGAGAGGGTGGATTTGCATCCTTCCACCTGAGGGCAATTGCTTTTTTGGCATAGAAGAAAAGTATTCTAAGAAGAGTCTTCTGAGACGTGGATATGCTTTCTTCTTCTAGGTCACCCAGTAAACATCTAGCTGGTGAGTAAATATTGGGCAGAGTCAGAGCTTCTTCCAGATATTGGAGGATAGCTCTCCAGAATTTTGCTATCTCTGGACACTGCCAAACCATATGAAAGAAGTCACCTACTTCCCTTTTGCATCTGTCACAGTTAGGGGAATCCTTCCTGCCCATTTTGTGGAGCCTCTGTGGGGTATAATATATTCTGTGGAGGTAGTGAAATTGTATTTGTTTGTCCCTGGCTGAGATCATTGAGGTTAGCATGGTCTCCAAGATCTCTCCCCATGTTTCCTCTGTGATGGAGGGAATGTCCGCCTTCCACTGCGTAGACACCCTGTCCATCCTGGGAGAGGAAGTTGTCAGCAAAGCAAAGTAATATCTAGATATAAGTTTAGTGTGATCTTCCTCTGCTATTAATTGTTTCAGTTTCGATGGGGTCAGTGCTACACTCTGAGTAACGTATTGGGCATGAGCAGCATGCCTCAGCTGTATATATCTAAAAAAGAATGTGTTAGGTAGTTGGTATTCCGTCTTCATGTCTGCAAATGTACGAAAGACACCATCTCTGAAGAGTTGGCGTGCGTGTGTAATCCCATATGTCGCCCAACACTCCCATCAGGGATTTTAAATATTTCTGGTAGTTGGGGATTGCGCCATAGTGGAGAATTAGGCGACACAGAGAGGCTGGTGCCCTTGGTTTTAGTGTTGCACAGGTGAAATATTTTGTAGGAGAGCTTCAGTATCTTGTAGGGACCATTCCTGTACAGGATATTGGTAAGCGCTTCGTGTGAGTGGACCTGGGCTGCCTGAGTTGCCACTGAGGCCATATCCAGTTCCGGGAAACCCCACCAGTGTGCATGCGTCAGTTGTGCGGCCAGGTAATAACATTGTAAGTCAGGTAATGCCATTCCACCCGAGCGTATAGGTAGGTATAGCTTATCTAAGGATACTCTGGCTGGTTTGGAACCCCATAGAAAGGATAGTATTAGCTTATTAATTCCCTGAAAGACTTTTTTGGGTATATATATCGGAGCGTGCCATAACAAATATAAGAACCTGGGGAGGTATATCATCTTATATATATTTATCTTACCTAGGAGGTTAAGGGGCAAGTTACGCCAAGTTTGCAGGTTATCTTTTAATCTGGTAACCAGTGGGGTTATATTGTTCTCTGTGTACTTTTTCAGTGGTAACTGGATCTCAACCCCTAAATATCGAATTGGGATACTATTTTTAGTGGAATGTCCGGTGGTAGGGCCGGATCATACTCAGGGCAGAATGGGAGGATCACGGATTTGTTCCAGTTTACCTTGAATCCTGAATATGCTCCAAACCCAGAAATGATGTCCAATGCCCTCCTCAGTGAGCTTGTCGGTTCAGCTAGGTAAAGGAGCATATCATCAGAGTATAATGAAGTTTTTTCCTCTCTGTCATTTATTTTGCACCCCCTAACCCCCGAATCTACCCTTAAACTCGCTGCTAGGGGTTCTATAGCCAGGGCAAACAGCAGGGGTGACAATGGGCACCCCTGCCGAGTGCCTCTCGTGATCTCAAATGGGTCCGTAATGATATTGTTCACTTTAAGTCTTGCTGTCGGGTTAGTGTACAGGAGTCTCACCAATGCCACAAATCTAGGGCCAAAGCCCATCCGCACAAGGACCGTGAGCAGATATGGCCATTTAATTGAATCGAACGCTTTGTGCGCATCCAAAGACACAACTACACGCGTGTCCGTGTCTGATTGCAGAATTGTAAAGAGGCGCCTAAGGTTGATTGCCGTTGATCTCCCGGGTATAAAGCCCATTTGGTCGGGATGTATAATGGATGTGATAAGATTGTTAAGTCTCATGGCAAGAATTTTTGCTAAAATTTTGGCATCCACATTGATCAATGAGATAGGTCTATAGGATTCACATAACTTATGGTCCTTGTGCGGCTTTGGTATCAGTACAATAAGTGCTTCTCTTAGTGATTCAGGAAGTACGCCCTGTTCTAGGGCACTTGTATACATTTTCAAGAGTCTAGGGGCCAGGCTGTCCACATATGTGTCATACCACTCAGCCGGGAAGCCATCCAGGCCTGGTGTCTTATTCGGGTTGAGTGCACGTATTGCAGACAGTATTTCCTCCATTTCAATGGGCGATTCTAGTTTGCCAGCCGCCTCCCTGCTTAGTTCCAAAAGTGGAATGGGGGCTAAGTATTCAGAGACCTCTTTTCCCCCATAATCCACCTTGGAAGAGTATAGCTCAGAGTAAAATTGCACAAAAGCATTGGCTATCTCCGTTTGTGTGGTGCATAGATCGCGTTGCTTGTTATATATTTGTGGGATAGATGCCGGGTGTTGTTGTGAGTGGGCCAGGTAAGCTAGCAATCTGCTGTTTTTGTTGCCAAATTCAAAAATACGTTGGGCTTGGTACATAATTTTTTTGGGGGTTTTTATACTAAAACCAGATCAAGTTGGCGCACCCCCTCCCTCCACATGCTATGGGTATGTGGGTTGGGGTTCTTAATGTATTCCACTTCTGCATCTGTCGCTACCCTCTCTGACTCTTGTAGTTTCCATTCCCTGTCTGATCTAGGTTGTTTGATAACTCCAGCAATGGAGCCTCTAAGTGTGGCTTTAAATACGTCCCAAGTGGTTCCAACAGGAACCTCACCTCTATTCTCAAGCCAGAAGTTCTGTATAGACGTCTGCGTGGACATCTCAAAAACCTCCTCCTTGAGCCATAGTGGGCTCAGTCTCCACACCTTGTACCCTCTCTGTCTCTCCATGTCAATAGTGATCGACAGTGGAGAGTGATCCGAGACAGCACGAGGTAAATATCGAGCCTCCAGCACTCTTGGTAACAGTTCAGTGGACATTAAGCATAGGTCTATCCTAGATAGGGTATTAAAGGTAGTAGAATGACAAGAATACGCTCTAACTTCTGGATTCTTCCACCTCCAGGCTTCTACTAGGTTATATGACTTAATACATTGTGCCAGCGGGGAGCTATTCCTGGGTGTCATACCAAATCTGTCTAAACTGGGTGAGAGCACCATATTTATATCTCCTGCAAGGATAATAGGAGCTTTTCCATAATAATTTCCCATATGTCTACAGTGAATGGGGGTGGAATATATACGGCTACAAAAGTATATGGGCTATTGTCTATTATTAGTACTAGAGCTACAAATCTACCCATTGGGTCGGTCCTGATTGTCTTGGCGTGATATAGCAGCGATTTGGACACCAAGACCGATACCACCCTGGCATAGTTGGAGTACGTGGAATGAAATGCTCTGCCCACAAATGCCCTGTGAAGGGCCAGTGTTTTAGATCCCGTCAGGTGCGTTTCCTGGAGAAAAATTATACTTAGATTGCGTTTTTGAATATATTTAAACACCAGGGCTCGTTTAATCTTGGAATTGAGGCCTCTCACATTCCATGATATAAGATTAAGAGACTGCATGGTAGGTAACTGTGACGGACCCCGTACTCAATATGTCCGCCGTAAATGCTTCCTCTGTCCGGTACCACACAATCCAAGACCCCTTAGCTCACCCAGTCACCAGACAACACCAGTGTAGGGTACATCATGAATTAACTTTATTGGAGATGTCACACACATATATACAGCCAGATGACTAAAACCTAACCTAATTAGCATGAGCTAATTATCTTAATCAACACTGGACTCCTTCATTCAAGCAGGGTTAATTAGCACATACAACAATAGGTGAAATATTCTTTAGAATCTGTGTCAAGCCAGACCAGCCTCATCTACATTACACAAGACAACAGACAGGCTGGCTGGAGTTGACGACATTAGCATCTGACAGTGTGTGTCCCAACAGCATGGGACAACACACATTATATATACATATATACAGCATATACATATCCACAGTCTGTGTCTTGGGGGGCCAGCATGGACCTAAATCTAAGTAAAACCAGCTCAGCAGTCCCCAGGCATACAGCTCACAAAGAGCACCGTTCCCCCAAATGCCAGGGCCCGTAATCACAAGGCAATAGGCTCGCATTCAGTTCCCTCCAACAGCCTCTGTCCCGGCTAGGTCTGTCACATTTCTCCCCTTTCGGCAGGAGACTAACACAGGAGGAGACCCCAGACAGGTTGACTCCGAAGTTAGTCCATAATTCCAGTCCTCTAATGCCTGTACCCACACAGTACCCCAAACAAATAGTTTCAAACAGAGCACTACTCACCCAGCCATCCTCTGCCTCTCTCATAGAACATATCCGCCGCTAGGGAGAGGCCTGGACTGGCCCTTCTCCCTGGAGTCTTTTCAGCCGCTGGAGAGAAGACAGAGTGACTGGGCTCACTCCATCATGCTGTTGGGGATCTGGGCCGACCGCCCAGCATTCCTGGGGTATACAAGTGGGGACTGAAGTCCCAACCACCGATATCAGCTCAAGCTGCAGTTGTGAAGTACAGATTGCATTCTCTCCTTGGGTCCTGAGCTGCTGCTCGGGAGTGACCACCACCTCCTCACCCTGGGCCTCCAGAACTGCCACAGGTGTGGGGCAGAGGTCTTGGACCCTCTGTCCGGTTGCCAGCACTTTAGCTGGGTTGGTGTTATCATTCTGGGGCACCGTCTGCTGCTGGACAGTGTGACCGATTGCCCCAGCTTCTTGAAGCGGTAGAGACACTGTAGGTGCTAGGCAGAGGCCAGCGGCGCTCTGCCCTGTTGCCAGTGATTCAGCTGGGAGTAGCAGCTTCACTACATCAGCTTGTCGCCGGAGAGTGGGGCCAACTGCCCCGGGCTTCCTGGAACTCCACAGTTGTTGCCGGTGCTGGGCAGAGGTTGGTAGCACTCTGCCCCAGTGGCAGCCCTTCTGCTGGGGCCTCCACATCCTCCGCTCCAGTTAACCATTGTGGCAGGAGGCTGTCTTTCTCCACTTCCAAACTGTCTAGCTGCCATTGGGGAGGTGAGCTGGCTGCTTCCTTTTCCATTCCCTCATCTGGCTGCTGGGACAACATGTCTCTGGTACTGTATCCCAGGTGCACAAATCTTTGCTGGGGAGGAAAGACCGCTTTCTCCACCCTGACCAACTGTTGGGGAGGGACGACAAACACCTCCTCTCCCTTCTCCCCCTGTATCTGCTGCTGGGAAGTGATTGCCACCTTTTCACCCTGAGCCTCCGTAACTGCCACAGGTGTGGGGCAGAGGTCTTGGACCCTCTGTCTGGTGACCAGCGCTTCAGCTGGGGAAGTTCCTTGTAACTCCACGGATACTGCCATTGGTGCTGGGCAGAGCTCAGTGAAGTTTGGCTCTAATACCAGCTCTTCTGATGGAGGCTCATCAGGTTGTTTTTCTACAGCAGAAAAGTCTATTAAATCCCCTGTCTCTACAACTGATGTCTGGGGATAGAGGTTCACCATCTGTCCGTGGAACCTAGAAGATGCCATTGGTGCTGGGCAGAGGTTAGCAGAGTTCCACTGCCGATTCTCTGGCATGCTGCTGGACAGGCACATTCCTCCATCCAACCTCGTCTTGTGCAGTAACAGGTTTGTCAAGGTCAGTCAGCACTCCCAAAGTCGGGGTCCTTGGACAGCCTCCAGTACAACAATCCCAGGCCATCATAATCAAAGCCTTCCGTGGGCCTGTCATCCACTGTCCACGGGAACACTTGGGCTACATACCACCGGAGGGCTCTGTAGCTCTCGTCCAACTGCATTTCTGCCCGTATCAGCCTGCTTAACTCAGCTGTCCACTCCTGCTTCGGTTGTTCCCCCAATAACATCATTCGTACTTCATACTGCAACCAGTACCTTACATGGATGGAGGGGAGAACTTTTCCCTGGTGTCGCTGCTCACAGGCTAGCGCTTCCTTCCAGAGTTGTAGGCTGACAGAATCATACCATCCCAGCAGGACCTGCACCAATACTGATCCTCTGTGCTGTATCCGCATCTCTCGCAACCTCCTGTGGAATTCCTCTTCCATGACAATGTATCTGTACCTCTCCTCTCCTGCTATCCAGGCCTTGGATCCAGGTGATGGTTTGGATGTGTTCACGACAAGGAAGCACGATCCCACCGCTGCCAGCCAATTGTCATTGTCATGAACCTTGAAACACTGAAGTATTTCTCCTTTGATTCTATTACACAGTGGGGGGTCTTCTGCAATGTCTTAAGGCTAACCCCCTCCAGACGTCTCTGTGGTCTGGAAGGAATGCATTGTTCTGTGTTTGACCATTTGTTTATGTACTTTAATTACCTCCTGGGGCTTCTCTGTGTCATTACACTTTATCAGTCCTCCTATTCAAGCTATTGGACCAATCCCTGCTGACCCTGTTTCAAGTCCTAATTTGCATGGCCAGAGGACCTAATTGAGAACTACAGACTACTTTACAATTGACCAATAGGAAATTGGTTGTTGGGGGCGGGGTGTTCAAACTGATGTGTATAAAAGTGTGTTGTGTATCCAATAAAAGGAGATTCCTGTTTGAACTTAAATACAGCCTGCCTGGTGTTTGTTCGGAGCTATCACAACTGGATTCGAACAGCACATAGCTGTAGTTTGAATCCCGGAGCATCGCATGACCGAACCATCAGATGTTGCGATCTGCAATGTGATTCCATAGCCGCAGAGGAGTGTCAGGTGAGTGGAACCGAGCGAGCAGGGGCTCGTTACATTGGTGGCAACGGTGGCTAAAGGGTCTTGGATTGTGTGGTACCGGACAGAGGAAGCATTTACTGGGGACATCTTGAGTACGGGGTCCGTCACAGTAACATCTATGAGCGATAATAAAGGATCACCTTCGTGACTGGTAAAGATGCAGCTATCTGGTTCCAAGAGCACCCAGAGCATTCCATTCCACCCCCCATTGCATATAGTATACAGTAAAACATAAACTTTACCCCTCTCAGCTTTTGTAAATGGGATAATATGCATAACATCAGAAACATGTTAAAGGAATTTGTGCAAAAGTCAAATGCACTATCTTCAGTGAACTGTGATCCAAACCCCCTCCCTGCTCGTAGCCCCAAACAATCCACGAGCTTGTGCCCCGAACTGCAAATCAATGGACATGTTCACCCTTGTGAACCGGACTGGGCAAACAAGGGTGGGTATGTGTTTCCAGAAGAGCAGGTTGTGGACCGCGTTGCTTGTATCACGATACATAGCCTGGCATTCACAATGTGTACGTTGGTCATGTGAGTCCAGCAAATTCTGTTACTGGTAGCATCATTTCTTTTTTCCTTCATCTGATAGAGATTCTTGGTCTTAAATATGAGTCCTGCGGATGACAGCAGTCATGTTGGGGAGTCTTACACAGACCCCAAGGATTCAATCCAGTTGTTAGCTTCCTTGGGAGGTGAAAAATTGGGTTTTGCCTCCATGCACCACCCCCAATCTCACCGGGTATAGCATACTGTAGGGGAGACTGCGTTCTCTCAGGCGTTGTTTCACACTTTGGAAGGCTGCTCTTTGCTTCTGTGTTGCCGCAGAAAAATCTGGGAAGATGGTTATGCGGTTATTGTTATATATCACTTCAGGCATATTGCGGGCTTTGCGCAGGATGATTTCCTTATCTCTAAAATAGAGGAATCTAGCCAGCATGGGCCTGGGGTACCTGCCTGGTTGTTGTGGTGCTCGCAATGGGACTCTATGAGCCCGTTCAATGGCAAACAGGTGAGAAAAACATTCTGTGCCAAAAAGTTTCACCTTCAGGAAACTCCAGGAAACGGAGGTTGTTACTCCTCAGGCGGTCTTCGATGTTTCCTAATTTGGCTTCCTGGGACTTGCAGTCCGCCACAGTATTCATCATCTGCCCCATCAGGGGAGTAAGATCTTCTTCCACACTGCTTATACGCTGTTCAGCAGTGGTGACTCTCTGCCTTATCTTTTGCACATCATCTTTCATTATGGCGAAATCAACACGAATGGTGTCTATCTGTGTAGACAGGGCCGCATGCCAGCTTTTAATTGTGTCCATGATCTGGGAGAGTGATGTTTCTCCTACCTGAGCTCTGGAGCCACCTTCCTCCGAATCTGTTTGAGGGGATGGAAGGGGAGTAGCCAGCGGATCCGTGAGATCAGGCCATTCCGGGTCCCCCTCGGTGGTCAGGTGTCCGCTCAGTGCCGGAGCGTTGTGCTTCTCTGTCGTCGCTCGGGCGCCATCTTGGCCGGCCTCGCGTGCAAATCGCGCTAAACGATCCGCGGGCTTGCCACCGACCCGCGGACCGTATTTGTTGACCATATTCATGTGCCTGGGGTGTTCCCACAGCAGTAGCACCTCACGGCAGGTTGGTTACCGGTCTCAGGCTGGCAAGGATCTTGAATAGGATTTTGGCGCGGTCCGGAGCTCTCAGGGAAAGGTCTTCACATACCGGAAGTCGGACATACCCCCTGAAATATTTAATACACTACAGAAAGGGTTAAAGTGATATTAAAGGCTTTTATTTTTTTAAATAACAAACATATCATGCAGTAGTTTTGCACAGAGCAGCCCCAATCCTTCTCTTCTCGGGTCCTTCTCTCCTGCTGAGTACCCCCAGAGCAAGCAGCTTGCAATGGGGGCACCCAAACAGGCTTGTTCCCAAACCGCTCATTCCCGCCCCCTCTCTCTCTCCTCATTGGCTCACTGAAGAGTGATTGTCTCAGCCAATAAGGAGGGAGAGTCCCTGGGGAGCCGAGGCTCTTGTGCACATCGTTGAATCAGATGGGGTTCAGATAAGTATTAGGGTGGCTGGGGGGACTGCTCCCCAGAGAAGGTTTTTTATCTTTATACATAGAAAGCTTGAAGGTAAAAACCTTGAGCTCTTAGAACAGCCCTTAGAACAATAAAGCTTTTACGATACATTTCTGGTGGTAGTTTAGAACTACCTGTGCCTAATTTAGACAAGCATTAATGCCAGTTTTGGAAACATTACAGGCATGGGTAACAAATTTTAGTTCTTACTGCCTCCATCTTATGAGCCTGTGGTTATGGCAGTAACCGATTTTTAAAGAATTACCACCGGTTCGCAGATTAATAAACTGACAGTAATTAAGACTAGCTCTGAGTTGACCTATGGAGATAAGCCAGTACTGAGAGTGCTGGGAAGTTGTCATATACGTGCTCATATTTGGAAATGCCTTGACACTGGGTGGCTGGAAGGAACCCGATGGGGAACTAAGATACTAGTTTCCCATCTAGTCTTCCAGCCTGATGATTGACAGTGCATGGCAGTGGGTTGATTTAAAAGCTATTATTGAACTAAAGAGGGGCTATGGATCCACTTGTCATCAACAGCCAGGCAGACCTGATGGAGAAATAGTCTCCCAGTTTCCTAGCAGACTCTGCCGAACCCCTACTACAGGGTGATGGGTGTGGTGGCCGGGGAAGGAGGGAGCACATTGAGGAAAGAGTAAGGACACTCTGACTTCAGTGCCCAGCACCATCAGACAGGCACAAATAGGTATATGAATGGACCTGACCACCCCCCCCAGTTGGTCGGGTCACAGGCACCACCCCCCGGTCAGTCACTAGCCCCAAACTTACCCCATCTAGGTCGCAGACAGCACTTCCTCTGGGCGGTGGGCAGCGGCGCCACCCTGCATCTCTTCCTCCTCTGCTTCAGCGTCTTCCCCTGCATCTCCTCCCTCCTCATCGGCCAATACTTTTGTGTCTCCTCTCGACCAATCAGGTGACGGGTCTCAGCTTCCTGATTGGCCTGGAGGAGAATCAGGAAGACAATAATGAATATTAATTTGCTATTGTCACACAACTGGGTGGGCTTGGGGCACAGTGCTCTGTGCCCCGAGCGCACCCTTTTTTGAAGCCAATTAGAGCCTCTGGCTCTAATCACATGCTTCTAAAGAAAAAGAAAAAAAAACCACTGAAATCAATGCGCCCGGAGCCCTGCATGTAGATTAGGGGCCCAGCGCATGGATTAGGGGGGCAGGGCCACCACTGCTATTGATAACATCATTTGATATTGTATATACATTTTATCTATATACAATGCCTAGTTCAGAATCTGTGCTTATTGTGCAGGATGTCGGGGATGTGTCCTGGACAGGAGGTATGTGTCCCCATTATTTGGGTTGTAATCCCTTTAAGGGGGACAATAAGAGACACTTTACAGTACTAACTTATCCAGGGTAAGGAGTTCAAGGATAGTCTGATTGGAAAGAAGAGGACTGATTGCATTCTCACAGGATTATTAAGTCTTAACTTCGGACCCAGAATTCAGAGATTTAGAGAGACTTTGGGTGGGAAAGAACCGTCAAACCCTGAATACAGGGACTTTAGTCCCAAAAGGTTTAATCGGCCTGCAAGAGAAGCTTAAAAAGAGATAGAAAGGAGTCAGCACCTGTCTGGGGTGGAGTGGTTGGTAGCTGTGAGAAGGTGTGAACTATCTGGAGACTGAGACACTGCTTGCTTTACTCCTGTGGCCTTGGTGGCACCCCAAAGCAGATGGGAACCCTAAACCCTGGAGTAGCGGAGAGTGGTACAGGTTTTGCTCAAGAATATCACTGTATTTAGCACCATCAATCTCTCCCTCAACTCTGACCAGTTTCCCAGTCCCGACTGCTGAAAAACATCCCCACAGCATGATGTTGCCACCACCATGTTTGGTTCTTTGGTTGATGTGATGTGTTGGGTTTGCGCCAGACATAGCGTTTTCTTTGATGGGCAAAACGTTACATTTTAGTCTCATCAGACCAGAGCACCTTCCTCCATATATTTTAGGAATGCCTTTTCGCAAACTCAAAATGTGTCATTTTGTTTTTTGCTGAAAGTAATGGCTTTCTTCTGGCCACTCTGCCATAAAGCCCAACTCTATGGAGCGTACGGCTTATTGTCGTCCTATGTACAGATACTCCAATCTCTGCTGTGGAATTCTGCAGCTCCACCAGGGTTACCTTAGGTCTCTGTGCTGCCTCTCTGATTAATGCCCTCATTGCCCGGTCCGTGAGTTTTGGTGTGCGGCCGTCTCTTGGTAGGTTTGCTGTTGTGCCATGTTCTTTCCATTTGGTTATGATAGATTTGATGGTGCTCCTAGGGATCATCAAAGATTTGGATATTTCTGTGTAACCTAACCCTGACTTGTACTTCTCAATAACATTGTCCCTTACTTGTTTGGAGAGTTCCTTGGTCTTCATGGCAGTGTTTGGTTAGTGGTGCCTCTTGCTTAGGTGTTGCAGCCTCTGGGGCCTTTCAAAAAGGTGTTTATGTAATGACAGATCATGTGAAATTTAGATTGCACACAGGTGGACATCATTTGACTAATTATGTGACTTCTGAAGGTAATTGGTTGCACCAGAGCTTTTTATGGGCTTCATAACAAAGGGGGTGAATACATGCGCACATGACAATTATTTTGACAGTTTTTTTATTTCTGAAAAATTGTTTTATGTATATATTTTTCTAATTTTACTTCACCAACTTGGACTATTGTGTTCTGATCCATCACATATAATTCAGATTAAAAAAAACATTGAACTAAAGGCTGTAATTTAACAAAATAGGTAAAAAGCCAAGGGGGCTTAAAACTTTTGCAAGGCACTGTAGATAGCATTCAGATGTTTGATAATTGTCCAATTATTTCCTTTTGTGTATTAGAACTGATTAGTGCAGATTTTGAAAGCTGTTTCTAAAAAGATTAACATATACTGTCGTCTGCTCCCTAGTTCAATGGCCTTCCTGCTTTATTAATAGACAATAATAACAAAATGCTTTTCCAGCATTAACTTGTCAGTCTAAAACTTCAGTATAGGTCATTGATCTGACAGTAAAAAAGGACCTTCTTTGTCTGGATATATCATGTCACTGTTTAGACTAGGGTGAACTTTAGTAATATAAGTAATGCCTAAATAAACATTTCAAGTCAATTTAAAGTTATCATTCTTAAACTGTCATGCAAAGAGGACCATTTATTGCATTTTTTGAAAGCTGTCCTTGCATGATAAAGACAGGATCTTACCTGTGTCCATAGTTTAAAGCTGCTGACCAGAAGTCTGTGATATGGTTAATGGTCTTTCACATAAGTTCTTAAACTCTTAAGAATAACAAGCCAGGCAATTCTGTTTCAGTCAATCATAATCAAATTAATCAACTCTAATGAAATATAACTTAAAGTAGTTTTAAGCCCTACTTTTTACATGAATGTATTCTGTTAAAGTAAGGAAACATTCCCCTTAATGTCACTTGCTCCATATGTGTGCATACACACATTTATTAATGTTATATTAATAATATTATATTAATATGTATTAATTATCAATGCTGTTAGTTCCCACTCTCTCAGCGCCACTTCCCTGAACCTCCTATTGGGTAGAGCTCAAACTGAGTATCGGGTCACAAGGGACAACCCAGTCTCCATCTCTGCCAATCAATTAGCTTGGAGGTGGGAGCAGCATGAGATTGGCTTACTGCTCTGCCTCCAGCAGGATATTAAGTTGTATTCCTCCATCCCATAAGATGGAGCCAGTGGTAAATTAACTGTTTTTGCAGAAACTAGAAACTGTTCATCTTTAACAAAAGCTCCCATCATTTTTCAGTCTAAGAAATAGAAACAGGTGTATCCTGGGAACTCAGAGTCCATCTTAGACTGAGACTGAAAGAAGGAACCAGCTATAAGAGCACATGTTGTACTAAAACTTGCATCTGCTTGCATCCCCTAAACACAGCCTTGCTGGTGAGAATTACTTATTGCCATCTACAGCCTAGCTTATTAATTGTATTTCTGTATATGTCATATACTGATTATATGTATCTGTATTTTTTCTCACTTTTTGTTAGTAAAGCTTCAAAATTACACTCAGTCTGTCTTATTGCAGAATAGGAGGGTTTAGCTGCATGTTGAACTACACACAGGGAAATATGTAGTGGGGACAGAACAGTGAAACAGCAGCTGCTAAAAGAGGGGCTGCCAGTGAAACAGCGGCTCCTTAAACAGGGGCTGCCAGAAATACAGAGGCTACCCAGCAGGATACACAGTGACTACACAGAGGCCTGCTACACTGTCAGTGCGGCCACTTGCATAAGGCAACACAGCAGTCTCTACATAGTCAAGCACCTCCACAAGCAACATGTCGCAGAGTCAGGCACCTTCACTTAAAACAAGGTCCAAAGTCTCTGGTTTCTCTAGATCCTCATCCACAAGTAATGCACTTGGTATTGCTCATGCAAAAGTTTAAGCCGCAAAGGCCAGGGCAGCTTTTGCTCAGCTAGAAATGCAGATAAGAAAAAAAAAAAAAAGAGAATGCACGCTTAGAAGCTGAGAAGGCACAACAAGAAAGACGATTACAGGCTGATAGAGCATGATTAGAGGCTGAGGACAACATGAAGTGTCCTTGGAAATGCAGAAAGCCTTAGGCCCCTTTCACACATGCGAACACAATGTCCATACTTCATCCATCCGTTTTCGGATGAAAAATGGACATACATGCACCCCTATGGGATAGCGGGTGTCAGCGGATTAACGTCCGCTGACACCCAATATCATCTGTCCCCGCTATGGTCCGATTCTGCAGACGGACACACTGTGCAGGGACCACCCTGTCAGCTCAGCGGGGATCAACGGAGTGATCCCCGCTGAGCAAGCGGATGTTCACGGGGCAGATCATCACGGATCCATCCCGTGTGAAAGGGGCCTTACTAGAAGCAAACCTAGAAAAGCTTACTGTAGAGAAAGAAGTCACAGTCACTATAGCCAAAGCAAAGGCCTTACAACTAGCTGTATGTCCCGATAGTGAACACAGTAGACGTAACAGTGTTCTCGGTCCAGAAGCTGAACTTTAAGATACTCTACAACCCACTTTAGACTCTCAGAGCCAAGCAGCAACAAAGACTACGTTGAGGAGACAAACCAAGGATGCTACAAAGCACCACCGCAAGTTGGCGACAATTCTCAAATCTTACACATTAAGCACCTGGAACTGCAAATTGTCCTTCCTGCCAAGGGCTAGGTTAAATCAGAAACTCTTAAACGGTATGATCACACACCACCTTTTCACTATAGCAATACACAGCCAGCTAATCAAGCCATGGTAGACTTTGCCAAGTTTTTTGCACAACGTGAGTAAAGCCGCGTACACAAGATCAGATTTTCCGACAGGAAATGTGTGATGACAGGCTGTTGGTGGAAAATCCGACCGTTTGTATGCTCCATCGGACAATTGTTGTCGGATTTTCTGCGGACAAATGTTGGATGGCAGGCTTTAAAATCTTCCGCAGACAAATGTCCGAATTTTACGAGCGTGTGTACACAAGTTCCTCAGACAAAAGTCCAAAGTACAAACACGCATGCTCGGAAGCAAGGATGAGCCAGAAGTAGTCAGTCTTTTAAAGTAGCGTTTGTAATGGAGAATTAACATTTGTGATGTGGCAAATTATGAAATCTCGAAATGCAGCGCACATTCTCTTCTTCTTTAATGGGATAATAATGAAGCTGCTTTGCTGGTGATACTGATGGAGTTATGCCAAACGTATTTTAAATTATTATATATTTATTTTCTAGTGATATGAAGAATAATATTATTATGCTTTTTTTTTTTTTTGGTCAAGTTACCTCAACACCATTATCCTGTAGTTTTAAGATCAAAGATACAACTATGTTGGTGTCCCTTGTTCATTTTACATTGTATTTTTTTAAATGTAATTGCCTACTCCCAAACTGCCATTTGAAGTAAAACACATAGCCAAGTATTATTCTACACAATTTTTTTTTATTGTGCATTAAAAAAAGAAAACAAATACAATTATTCATACTATCTGCCAATAGAACTTATCCAAAAAGTGCATTCTATGCATCCAAAAATATAGAAAATATACCAAATCAAATCATTATTCAACCAAAAAATTAAATAAAAGCCTCATGCATGTGTCCTGCTTCTTAATATAGGGGGTCAACAATGCCAAAATTTGGTGAAAACAGGGGTCCGTCATCCGGAGATAATTCTGAAAATCATTTGGATTATTCTCCTGGAGCTCCCGCAGCAAAGGCATATGACATAATTGGTCACGATTAATAAAGCAACCAATTTTTGGTCCAAGAAATCCTCCTCTTCCTGTTTCTGGACTGGACTTGGGTCAAAAAAATGACTCCAAGGCCAATACTAACGCGTTATCTCCTCCGATTCTGCAACACAGCTGGTTGACGAACGGCCTTCAGAAACACTATCAGAGGCTTAGACCTGTCATCAGGGCTGCTGATAGAAATCGTGGGGCCCCGTACAGCCTGCCTGATAGGGCCCCCCTCACACAACAGAAAATATTGAAGCAATATTTTGCTAAAATACATTAAAAGCATTATTAGCTGACACAAACACAACATAACTTACAAAATTTCTGCTAAATCTAAATTTTAAAACTGTATTGAGATAATAAATCTCTATGTGTGAAGGTCTTGGGGCTCATTCACATGAGCCATGTGGTCTGTACAGTATGAATAAGTGCATTGTTTATGTGGCTGGAGCCACCTGGAGTTGTGTGCAGGCAGCCTATGTTACACTATGTGGCTGTATGAACACATCTACAGGTCCTGATTTGAAAGGTGTGTGGGTACAGGTGTACAGCCCCCAACTGTGGCCATGTGGGGCCATTTACCAATCACTCACTATGTTCACTGAAGAAAGAGGAAAGGAAAGGTATGGTAAATTTGACATATTTACCAACCCTCACCCCTATCCTGAAACTATCCCGAGTGCAGGGAGAGGAGGAGAAGCTACTACTGCAGGGGACACAGTGAGATCAGGGCTGCTGGAGGGTGGTGGGGGGGTGGATCCTGGACAGGGAAAATGACCATAGCTGATCCCATAGGGGGATTGGTTTTGGAGATAACCCCCCACGGATTTTTTTTTTAAATTATGAAATAAAATTTGAAATATAGTGAAATGATTAAGGCTGGGTTCACACTGGTGTGATGCGGGAAACCCTGCAAATCCTGTGAGGTTTCCCGCATCAAACCTGAATTGCAGATGGTTCACACTGACATCTGCAAACTGCTGCAGGTGTCAACAGAAATGTAATGACTCCCCCAGATATGTTTGCAGATCACAGTGCGAACAGCAATTTTGGTGCGAATGCGATTTCAGCCATACAGTTTGTATGGCTGAATTTGCAACGTACAGACATCTGTCTGTGATCGCACAAGTGTGAACCCAGCCTGAAGGTTTTTATAGGTAATTATAAGGGAACGGGATTGAAGTTATGAAGTTATGGATGCAATTGGACTAGTGTTCAGACTCTATTAAGAATCTTATAATGACAGATTCAAGATATAGGTAATAGAAAATGTGACACATTAACCAGATCAGTTAGTAAATAGTTAAATAGAAGTGGCTGAGCAGTGATACATAGAGTCAGGGCCGATCCTAGGCAGGTGCGCGGGGTGCAGGGCACCCAGGCACACCAGAGTGCTCCCATCCCTCCTCCTCTCCTTGTCCTTGTCCAGAGGCGACTCTCTCTGCCAGCCACTGCCGCTGTGTTTAATGCCCAAGCCCGTCCCCCCTCCCTCCTCCTGTCAGAGAAGGAGAGTGAAGCAGCCTGGAGACCGGAGAGGTTTGAAAATAATATGTGTAGCGCTAAAAATACTGGAAATTATGCAAAAATGTGGATAAAATATATTTATATAAAATATATATGAAAAGGGTGCCACAAATGTGCAAAAAGATGTGGAATAAAAAAGGTGACAATAAAACCAGTGATAAAAACTAGTGATAAAAGTCTCTCTTTTAAATAAGTAGATGAGTGGATATCTCTATCCAGACACAAACGTGGGGTACAATCTGGAATTATGATGGTAATGTACACACAGGAATGTGTGAATGGAATCCCGGGAAATTATGAACATTGGATAAGGTACTTCTTACCAGAAAGGGTGGACACACATACCATACGGCAAGAATGTGTCAAAAGCGCTTGTGTTTTTCACCTGTTGGATGGTAGAGGGCGATTCCAGGTCCTGTGGGCAAGCCTTGTAGATGTGGACACGCAGCCTTGGGGTATCACCAGACCTTCCAGGAGTAGACACAGGGTGGATCATCCGGTAGACACACAGATCATCCAGGTTTGGCACACGGTATGAGTTATGTCTCCAGCGCGTCCGGGGTAACCAGTGGTAAGATGCGATGTAAAAAATAAAGGGAAAGTGCAGATTAACCAATAACGTTTTATTGGGATAAAAATCTCTCAATGAAGGCGCATAAGACAACAGTCCAATACGATAAAAGCATAAAAGACAGTAAAGGGCAATGTAAGAGTCTCAAATGTAAAAGTCCTACGCGTTTCGACGCTAGTGGTCATCAACAGGGGCATCGTTTGGTCCCCCACATTGCTGCAATATATATACACAATACAAAATGGAAGAAGAACAGGAAGTAGTACCTCCCACATGGTCGGTGATCCGGAAGCTATGGTTTGGCCTGTATTCCAATCCTCCATATTGACTAGTACTTCCGGGGTACCTCTTTTAATAAAGTGGGGGAATGGTTGAAATTTCAATGTTTGGGCTGACAAAATTTAATGCCCACTATATGGCAGTATGATATGTACATAGCTGTGCACCGCTACTAGTGGTGTGGTGGACTGTCAGCAAGCGATGGCCGTTTTGCGTTCCACACCTCTCCTCTACTCATCATCACTTCCGGTAGTGAGGGGCAGGATGGCTAGATCTGTGCATTCCAACCTCTGCCTGTAAACGACGAGGTGGAACGCAACGTCACTTCCGGTCGTGGTGGAGGGAGAAGGAGGGGGCACTATGGAGAGAGTGAGCAAGTGAGGATAATAGTGGTAAAAGGTTTAAATACTATATCGATCGCCCATCTCATGCTGGCGAAAGGTGTGGTATACAGATAATGTGCCCGGCCGGATCGGTGCGCTCCAAGCCTCTGCCTGAATCGGCGAGGTGGAGCGCAGCGTAATTTCCGCCCGGAGGGATCCGGCGTCATTTCCGGCCAAGAGGATCCGGCGTCACTTCCGGTCAATGCGCTCCAAGCCTCCACTTGGGAACTGAGAGGTGGAGCGCATAGATGATGCGGAAGCGTCGAGAAAGGACGCAACGGCCGGAAGCCACATGGCCACCAGTTCTCCAATAGGAGGAGAGTGTCCCCAAATGAAATAAAAGTGCTAATGATAGAAAAAAGACTAGCCCTGGTGGTCTAATAGTGCCAAAAGGCGGGCCAAACATGAAGGGGCCATATTTAGTACAGTAGGGAGATTGTAAATAAATCTAACTCCGGTGTCAGCTTTACCATGCACATATAGGTGGACAAATGGTAACATACAGAAACTAAAAAATATAAAAAATAGCACATATGTATGATGCAGTATATAGATATATCCACATAAAATATATAAATATATAAATACACAATAAAATACAGCTCCGGCATTAGCTATACTGTGCAAATATAAGTGAACTAAAATTAGAATAAAGACACTAAAGTTATCGCAGAGACATTAAAAAGGCATTAAAATGTAATAAAGACACAAAAATATATGGCCAGTAAGCATAATACAGAAACGGCCCGTGGAATTAAATAATAAAAGGCGCAACCTGTGGTCGGCTTGCCACACAAGGATAAGTTTTATATATCAGATAAAAAATCCAGTTAAATATATGTTACTGTGGGATAGGGACCCTATAGTGTCATAAAATATAACAATAAAATATAAACACATAGAAAGGGATATAAAAAATTATAAAAATTGTTCTGAAGGGGTGAATTGTCTTGTAATTATGCGTGGACAGACAACTGGCATGGAAAGGGAGAAGACGGTCTGTTCGTCAGGCTTTATTGATGAAACAATTAATGTCCCATTCCACGTTAATGCCATGCGGCGTGTAACACTTGAGCTCAAAAATCCAATATGTCTCAAGTCTAGACACTCCCCTAAGACATGAATCACCCCGCCAGTGCGGCACAAATTTATCAATGATTTGGAATTGGGTGCCGGTAGGGTCTCGATTGTGATGTTCACTGTAATGCCGTGGTACAGTATGTTTAATGCAACCTTGTTTAATTTTAGAAATGTGTTCACTGACTCTGATGGAAAAAGTTCTGATGGTTCTATCTACATATTGCATTTTACATGGACAGGTTATCAGGTAGACAATGTATTTGGTAGCACATGTCGTGAAATGCCTCATATCATACCCCTGCATGGTAACGGTGGAAGAGAAGGTGGTGGATTTCCGCCGGCCACACACATTTTGTATGCACACAATGCACTTTCTACATGGGAAATAGCCCTTGCAATCCTGAAAGAAAGAAATGTTACCAGGGGGGTCCAGAGTGTTTGGGGCAATTTTCACCTTGGACAGAGCGGCACCTCTGAACGTGATATTGGCCCTTTCTGGGAGGGAGGGCCCCAAAACCTTGTCACTGAGTAAGACATTCCAATGTCTACGGATAATCTTTTTTATCTCTCTGTGTTGGATGGAATATGAGGTAAAGAATGACCATCTAAATTTCCCATCCATGGCTTTTTTAGGTTGCTCCGTCAGGAGGGAGGTTCTATCTGTCTGGGCAATCGCTTGTATCTCGGCATCAAGTTGGCTGGGTCTGTATCCCTTCTCAACAAATCTAGATGTCAGGGTCTGAGACTGTGACAAGAAATCCCCAATATTAGTACAGTTTCGCCTGAGCCGGAGAAACTGGCTCTTGGGGACCGACCTAAGCCACTGTTCATGGTGGCAGCTGTCTAGTGGAATGTATCCGTTTCTGTCTGTTGGTTTAAAATACGTTTTAAACTCTAATCTTTCACCCGTGAAAAAGATTTCTAAATCAAGAAATTGAATGCTGGTGGGTGAGGCCTTGTACTCCAGGGAGATACCTCGGTCATTATTATTCAAGGCGGACATAAAGCAATCAAGAGAATTCCTGTCTCTCTGCCATAGGAGGAGGATGTCATCTATATATCTGGCCCAAAGAATCAATTCTGTCTTCTGAAGGGCATAGACGGCATCCTCCTCCCACTGGGCCATGAATAAGTTCGCCAGACTGGGGGCGTATTTTGCCCCCATGGCGACGCCCTTAACCTGGGAGTAGTACACCCCCTGAAACCAAAAATAGTTGTGACCCGTTGCGAATTTCAACAATTGCATAAGGGGGCACTATGGAGAGAGTGAGCAAGTGAGGATAATAGTGGTAAAAGGTTTAAATACTATATCAATCGCCCATCTCATGCTGGCGAAAGGTGTGGTATACAGATAATGTGCCCGGCCAGATCGGTGCGCTCCAAGTCTCTGCCTGAATCGGCGAGGTGGAGCGCAGCGTCATTTCCGCCCGGAGGGATCCGGCATCATTTCCGGCCAAGAGGGTCCGGCGTCACTTCCGGTGAATGCGCTCCAAGCCTCCACCTGGGAACTGAGAGGTGGAGTGCATAGATGGCGCGGAAGCGTCGAGAAAGGATGCAGCGGCCGGAAGCCACATGGCCACCAGTTCTCCAATAGGAGGAGAGTGTCCCCAAATGAATTAAAAGTGCTAATGCTAGAAAAAGCACTAGCGCTGGTGGTCTAATAGTGCCAAAAGGCGGGCCAAACATGGATTTAGTACAGTAGGGAGATTGTATAATAAATATAACTCCGGTGTCAGCTTTACCATGCACATATAGGTGGACAAATGTTAAAATACAGAAACTAAAAAATATAAAAAATAGCACATATGTATGATGCAGTATATAGATATATCCACATAAAATATATAAATATATAAATACACAATAAAATACAGCTCCGGCATTAGCTATACTGTGCAAATATAAGTGAACTAAAATTAGAATAAAGACACTAAAGTTATCGCAGAGACATTAAAAAGGCATTAAAATGTAATAAAGACACAAAAATATATGGCCAGTAAGCATAGTACAGAAATGGCTCGTGGAATTAAATAATAAAAGGCGCAACCTGTGGTCGGCTTGCTACACAAGGATAAGTTTTATATATCAGATAAAAAATCCAGTTAAATATATGTTACTGTGGGATAGGGACCCTATAGTGTCATAAAATGTAACAATAAAATATAAACACATAGAAAGGGATATAAAAAATTATAAAAATTGTTCTAAAGGGGTGAATTGTCTTGTAATTATGCGTGGACAGACAACTGGCATGGAAGGGGAGAAGACGGTCTGCTCGTCAGGCTTTATTGATGAAACAATTAATGTCCCATTCCACGTTCATGCCATGCGGCCATGCGGTTACACACACTTGAGCTCAAAAATCCAATATGTCTCAAGTCTAGAGCGGCCTGTCTGTAAGGCTGAAACATGTCATGTTTTCAGAGTTACATTTACAATTTACATTTCATGACATGTGCTACCAAATACATTGTCTACCTGATAACGTGTACATGTAAAATGCAATATGTAGATAGAACCATCAGAACTTTTTCCATCAGAGTCAGTGAACACATTTCTAAAATTAAACAAGGTTGCATTAAACATACTGTACCACGGCATTACCGTGAACATCACAATCGAGACTCTACCGGCACCCAATTCCAAATCATTGATAAATTTGTGCCGCACTGGCGGGGTGATTCATGTCTTAGGGGAGTGTCTAGACTTGAGACATATTGGATTTTTGAGCTCAAGTGTTACACGCCGCATGGCATTAACGTGGAATGGGACATTAATTGTTTCATTAATAAAGCCTAATGAACAGACAGTCTTCTCCCTTTCCATGCCAGTTGTCTGTCCACGCATAATTACAAGACAATTCACCCCTTTAGAACAATTTTTATAATTTTTTATATCCCTTTCTATGTGTTTATATTTTATTGTTACATTTTATGACACTATAGGGTCCCTATCCCACAGTAACATATATTTAACTGGATTTTTTATCTGATATATAAAACTTATCCTTGTGTGGCAAGCCGACCCACAGGTTGCGCCTTTTATTATTTAATTCCACGGGCCGTTTCTGTATTATGCTTACTGGCCATATATTTTTGTGTCGTTATTACATTTTAATGCCTTTTTAATGTCTCTGCGATAACTTTAGTGTCTTTATTCTAATTTTAGTTCACTTTTATTTGCACAGTATAGCTAATGCCGGAGCTGTATTTTATTGTGTATTTATATATTTATAAATTTTATGTGGATATATCTATATACTGCATCATACATATGTGCTATTTTTTATATTTTTTAGTTTCTGTATTTTACCATTTGTCCACCTATATGTGCATGGTAAAGCTGACACCGGAGTTAGATTTATTTGCAATCTCCCTACTATACTAAATATGGCCCCTTCATGTTTGGCCCGCCTTTTGGCACTATTAGACCACCAGCGCTAGTCCTTTTTCTAGCATTAGCACTCCACCTCTCAGTTCCCAGGTGGAGGCTTGGAGTGCATTGACCGGAAGTGACGCTGGATCCTCTTGGCCGGAAATGACGCCGGATCCCTCCGGGCGGAAATGACGCTGCGCTCCACCTCGCCGATTCAGGCAGAGGCTTGGGGCGCACCGATCCGGCTGGGCACATTATCTGTATATCACACCTTTCGCCAGCATGAGATGGGAGATCGATATAGTATTTAAACCTTTTACCACTATTATCCTCACTTGCTCACTCTCCATAGTGCCCCCTCCTTCTCCCTCCCCCGCGGCCGGAAGTGACGTTGCGTTCTAACCTCTGCCTGTGAGCGGCGAGGTGGAACGCACAGATCTAGCCATCCCGCCCCTTACTACCGGAAGTGATGATGCGTCCCACCTCCTAACAGTAGAGGAGAGGTGTGGAACGCAAAACGGCCATCCCTTGCTGACAGTCCACCACACCACTAGTAGCGATGCACAGCTATGTACATATCATACTGCCATATAGTGGGTATTACATTTTGTCAGCCCAAACATTGAAATTTCAACCATTCCCCCACTTTATTAAAAGAGGTACCCCGGAAGTACTAGTCAATATGGAGGCTTGGAATACAGCACTTTTTCCCTTTATTTTTTACATCACATCTTACCACTGGTTACCCCGGACGCGCTGGAGACATAACTCATACCGTGTGCCAAACCTGGATGATCTACTGTGTGTCTACCGGATGATCCACCCTGTGTCTACTCCTGGAAGGTCTGGTGATACCCCAAGGCTGCGTGTCCACATCTACAAGGCTCGCCCACAGGACCTGGAATTGCCCTCTACCATCAAACAGGAGAAAAACACAAGCGCTTTTGACATATTCTTGCCGTATGGTATGTATGTCCACCCTTTCTGGTAAGAAGTACCTTATCCAATGTTCATAATTTTCCGGGATTCCATTAACACATTCCTGTGTGTACATTACCATCATAATACCAGATTGTACCCCACGTTTGCGTCTGGATAGAGATATCTCCACTCATTTACTTATTTAAAAGAGAGACTTTTATCACTAGTTTTTATCACTGGTTTTATTGTCACCTTTTTTATTCCACATATTTTTGCACATATGTGGCACCCTTTTCATATATATTTTATATATATATATAGTTTATATAAATATATTTTATCCGCATTTTTGCATAATTTCCAGTATTTTTAGCGCTACACATATTATTTTCATGTCTGTATAACTTTGTATGTTTGAGTGTTAGCTGCTTCAGAAAAGCAATTTTTCTTATCATTTTATTTTAGGTATAGCGCAGTGATATTCCCCCCTCACTAGACCGGAGAGGTTGTCTGTGTGGAGAGAGCCCAGCTGCCCATTGATGTCGCTGGGGGGGGGGGGGGGGGCGGTCCGTGCCTGACATGTGTTCTCTTCCTCTTCTCTGTGTCTAACTCCTGTCTGCTGCAATTTGTTGTCCAACCGGGTGGCGCGGCTGCACACTGTCCTTGTCCTGGGGGGTCTGTACTAATGGAGGGGGGGTTTGTCCTGGGAGGGGTCTGTACTAATGGAGGGGGTTTGTCCTGAGGGGGGTCTGTACTAATGGAGGGGCCGTGGTTTGTCCTGGGGGTTGTCTGTTCTAATAGAGGGGGGTGGTTTGTCTGGGGGGTGGTTTGTCCTGGGGGTCTGTACTAATAGAGGGGGGTTTGTCCTGGTGGGGGGTCTGTACTAATGGAGGGGGGTCTATACTAATGGAGGGGGGTTTGTCCTGATGGGGGGTCTGTACTAATGGAGGGGGGTCTATACTAATGGAGGGGGGTTTGTCCTGATGGGGGTCTGTACTAATGGAGGGGGGTTTTCCTGGGGGTCTATACTGATGGGGAGTCTGTACTGAGGGAGGGGTTTATACTTAGTGGGGGGTCTGCACTGACGGAAGGGGGTCTATACTTAGTGAAGGGGGGTCTGTACTGAGGGGCGACTATAGTTGGTGGAGGGGGGTTACACCAGGTTTTACCGCACCTGGTGACACCTACCCTAGTGACTCCACTGCAGCTGCGGGCTCTTCGTCCCCCTCCCTCTCCCCCACCCTCTCGCACACGTGCTGCTGTATTAGTGAGAGGCGCTTGCCAGCACAGCCATCCACTATGTTTCTTCCCCCCCTTTATATCGGCCAGGGAAGAAATAGAATGAAAAAAGGAGCAGAGAAGAGGATTGTGGGACATGTAGTCCTGAGGACTGGCAGCCCCACTGTAACACGGAAACTGCAGCCCACACAGCATGCTGAGCTGAATGGTAGAGAGAGAGCCAGGAGCCCCTGAAAGCTTTCAGGGAAGTGCACCCAGAGCTCCATCAGAGAGAACCCCGCAGCCCTGGCCACCAGAGGGAAAGCCACACAGCCTAGTGCCATCCCTTGTGGAGAAAGGAATGGAGTCATTGCCAGAATATAGATCTGGGCTCTACCCAGCGGAGTCGCCATGGGCAATACAGAGTTAGCTGACTCCTGATCAGAGGAACCGTTGTTGCTGTATCGCTGGGTCAGGTGAGAGGGCCAATCGGCCATTGTCTACTAACGTCCATAGGAACTGCAGTCTCTGACCATCTCCTGTATTATATCTGCAGTCTCTGACCATCTCCTGTACTATGTCTGCAGTCTCTGACTGTCTTCTATCATGTCTGCAGTCTCTGATCATCTCCTGTAATATGTCTGCAGTCTCTGACATCTCCTGTACTATGATTGCAGTCTCTGACCATCTCCTGTATTATGATTGCAGTCTCTGACCATCGCTTGTATCATGTCTGCAGTCTCTGGCCATCTCCTGTACCATTTCTGCAGTCTTTGACCTTCTCTTGTAACATGTCTGCAGTCTCTGACCATCTCCTGTACTATGTCTGTGGCCTCTTTCTAACAGAAGCCCTCTCTGTGTGCATCAGAGAGACTCCCCTCCAGGTCTCATTAGTGTACGCTCTTCCTGTATTTTCTTTATTGTTAAAAGATCATGGGAGGATCCCAGGGTAACAAAGACTTCTTAGGGGAGCATCTCTGTGTTTGAGTAGTTGAAATAGAAACATTTGTTAAGGGAGGAGTTGATAAGATGACCACGCCCATGTGGGCGCACTAGAAATATTTCTGCACCCAGGCATCAAGGATCGGCCCTGCATAGAGTGAACTGAGTGTGTAAGGGTGATGCAATGTTAATGTAGAGGGGGAGAAGAAATTGCATTAGATGGGGGAATGAGAGATTTATAGCAGAACTGAGGAGGAACCAGACTAAAAGAGAGAAAGGAGTGGGAAGCCCAGATACAGAAACACTGCGCTGCGCTGGAAAAGATAAGATAGAAGACACAAGACCTGAATGTAGCTGATCGGCTGACTGCGGGGGAGACAGAGCTGGAAGGGGGAGAGTAGAAAAGGATATACAGGCGGGGGGGGGGGGGGCAGATGGGGGAACGAGATCCACTGTGAGACAGGATAGACAGGGAGGAGTACCAAAGTGACTGCATTGAGACTTACCTGGGCATAATCAATGGGACTAATGTGAGCAGGATGGGGGGAACTAATTTACAGAGGTTAATAGAAAGTAATGCAGGGAAGGAGAGCTGACATCAGAGCAATGAGTCGTGCAGGGTGAGAATAAAAGGAGGCTGTGGATCGGCTGCTAATGTAGCAAAAAAGGCAGAGGGAGCGAGATGCTTGTAAGCTGCCGGGCCCCTTTTTTTTTTTTTTAAGATATATATATTGGATTTAAAGACAAACCAACATACAAAAAGAGAAAAACGTTGGTTATTCATTGATATGCATCGATAGTGCACTGCTTTTTGTTTATTGATCGAAAGAATGTGCTAACAGATATAATTATGAATTGTAGAGGTACAAGAGTACATCATGTTAGTAGCATGAGTTGCATATATCAACCGTGGGGATCAGCACATTAACCGCTTCCCGACCGCCTCCTGTAGATATACGTCAACAGAATGGCACGGGCAGGCAAAAGGACGTACCTGTACGTCCCCTTTAATTTGCCTGCCCGCGCGCGCGACCCGGTCGGGAGCTCCGTGACCACGGCCGCGGGACCAGCGGACCCGATCGCCGCTGGTATCCCGCGATCGGGTTACGGAGCGAAAGAACGGGGAGAGGTCTATGTAAACAAACCTCTCCCCGCGCTTCCTACACTGACTGTCAGTGATCGGCGGTTCCCTGTCATCGGGAACGCCGATCAATGACGTCAGACGTACAGCCACGCCCCCCTACTGTAAAAAAAAACACAACACGTCACACTGACTCCTCCCCGCCCCCTAGTGGTTAACCCCCTAACTACAACTGTCATTTACATAGGAATCAGTGCTATTTAAATAGCAGTGATTGCTGTATAAATGACAAATGTCCCAAAAATGTGTCAAAAATGTCCGATGTGTCCGCCAAAATGTCGCAGTCACAATAAAAATCGCTGATCGCCGCCATTACAATTATAAATAAAAAATAATTTTTTTCAAAATATTTTTGTTTTAATAAAAATGCTATAAAACTAGCCCTTTTTTTGTAAATTGGTCCGGGGCTGAAGTGGTTAAGGCACATGCCACGACCAAGAATTACATGAAATGTATTCACTCTGAGGCAAGGATCAGAGGACTAGCTATCCATCTGCCCCAGATTTTATGGAATGTCTTGTTCCATTTCCGTAGTTCAAATTTAAGTTTATATAGCGATATAGAATCATTAATTAATTTTAACCAGAGGGATTTCAGAGGAGTCTGTGTTCCCTTCCACGACAGCAAGATCGTTTTTTTAACATTAATAATTCTCCAAAGATTCCCAGGAGAGGTCCACTTCGCCTGAGCCCTTTGGAATCTAAGATTAAAATCAGCAACTAGGGCGACATAGTAGGTAGAGACAAGTTTAGTGGGGTCAGAGTGCCTTAGCAGCTTCTCCAGTGGGGGTGTGATTGTAGGGTTGTCCAATGAACCAAACTGGGCACAAACAGCATGTCAGAGCTGATAGTAATAGAACAGGTAGAAGCGTGGTAAGTAAAAGTCAATGCACAGCTGGTAGAAAGATTTGAAGCCCTGTGCATCATATAAATGACATAGTTATTTAACCCCCTTAGAGTACCAGCGATTGGGGTCGGGTAGGGAGTACAATTCCTGTAGATTGGGAATAAACCACAGACGGTTATTGGGGGAGGCCAGCAGGAGTGTTTAGATATCTTTGAGACAATGGTGCGGAATAATGAAAGAGAGGTATTTAATATGGATGTGCCAGGACGAGCTGGGACCCGACCTTTATAGATAAGGTTATGGAGGGTCTCTAGGGAAGAAGCAATGGCTCCCTCTGTAGTTGTCAATGCATTTGCTGCAACCGGTTGCAGCCAGTCATGTACATGGACCAGTTGAGACGCTATATAGTATAGGTAAAAGTTAGGAGATGCCAGGCCTGCCAGATGTGTTGGCAGCCTTATGCGGCGTACACACGGTCGGAATTTCCGATGGAAACAGTCCGATGGGAGCTTTTCATCGGATTTTCCGACCGTGTGTATTCCTAACGGTCTTTTTCTGTCGGAATTTCAGACGGACTTTGAATTGAGAACCTGTTCTCAATTTTTCCGACGGAAAACCTTTCTTTTGGATTTTCCGATCGTGTGTAGGCAATTCCGACACGCCAAAAATCACGCATGCTCAGAATCCACTACGAGACGGAACCGCTCGGTCTGGTAAAACTAGCGCTCGTAATGGAGCTAGCAGATTCTTCACACTGGAATTTTTTTAATTGTTCAATGCCGCTCATTCTCTTCTCTATAATGCTAGAAGAATGAAGTTGTTTTGCTGCTCATATTCACACAGAGTTTTCACAAACGTATTTCTTTATTATTTCTAGGTCTCTCCAGAATAATATTTATATTAGAATTTAAGCCAGATCTGCATAAAATATATATCATTTTTTAAAGTGTTTTTTTTCTTTAATAAGAATATTTGTATTATTGTATTATTTTATTGTGCTCTCCTTTTTATTTTTTATGTTACGTTTCCACAACACCATTATTATGTATTATTTGTAAACCTGTTTGTTGTTGGTGTCCCTTGTTAATTTTGACATTGTATTTTTGAAATGTACCTGCCTACTCACCCAAAATAAATTGATTTGCTCTTTGTATTAAAACACATAGGCAAGTATTTTCTGAAACCAAAATCAAAATTTATTTAACATCAGAATAACAAAATAAAGATAAAGGCAACGCAGGAGAAATTGCTTGAATTTGTGCAGCCTTTGGACCCCAAGGCAGACATCAAAAAAATTGGTAGCTTGAGAAGTCCATATAAAAAGGAGGTCAATGTGGTCCAGGAGTCCCAGAGAACAGGAGCAGCAGCAGATGGTATATGTACCCAGGCTGTGGTACTACAACACGCTGTGGGTTCTTTGAGACCAGACTGAGGGCAGGGGATCACTTCCTGGTGTTCCGTGCAGCCTTCCCTGCAGCCTTCCCTGGAGGCTGTGGCTCTGGAGGTGGCATTGTGGCAGGAGGAGGATGAGGAGTAGGAGGAGGATGGGGGAGAGAACATAGGTGTTCGTTGTCACACATTTCCCCACTCAACCCCTTGTGAATAATAGAAAAAATGATTTGTTCACATTTCCGCCGTTGGCCCTCCTCCATCTGTTGTAAATTTGAGGCTATGTAGATGCCATAGGCCTCTGTAGCATCAAGGGGGGATCTGAGGGCGTCATTAGCCTCCTTGATCAGGGCCAGTGCTGCCTCCTCTGCTTTCGTGCCCTTCCTCTGTCTTTTGTAGGGAAGGATGAGGGGAGGCACCTGGGATTGCGTGTTACTGGGCCCTGCCACCTCCTGGGAGACACTTCCCCCTGCCTCCTCCTGTGTGCCACTAGCCAGAGCCTCGTCCTGGCTGAGGTCATCCTGTGTATGAAAAAGGGACATAGTTTTAGTTTTTTGTTCATCAAACACACACAATTTTCAGCTCATGACTGTTGCAAATTCAATGTTAATAAATAGAAAAGACTATTATTATGAGCCCAGCATTTTTCCTTCTTGTCCTAATATTTTTTGGCCACTTCTGTCTATAAATATGTTAAACACTTTTTGTTACTTCATTCATTTATTAGCAATAATAACATCTACTTACCAACAATCTTTTTTTTTTCACAGAAAAATTATGTATAAAAAACCTATACCTGGCTCCATCTGGGCTCCTCAATCTCTTCCTGTATGGAATGCCCAGGTTGGTCCATAGATGCCTCAGCTTGGGTTGAGGGAAGGCTGGATGGAAGGCTGGTTGGAAGGCTGGAGGGAAGGGGTGCCGAAAGAGTAGAAAGGGATTCCCTGCCCTCCATCTGGTCATCTAAAAACTATCTATAAACCGCATCCTGCTGTAGTACCACAGACTGGGTACATACACCTTATCTGCTGCTACTCCAGACCTCAGGGACTTCTGGACCTTCTGGTACTCCTTCTTATAGGTGCTTCTCAAGCTACCAATTTTTGCTTCAACAAATTTGATGTCTCCATCGGGGACCCGGGTCTTTACAAATTCAAGCAATTTCTCCAGCGTTGCCCTCCTAGCTGGTTTATTATGATACAAGGGGTTTTTCACCTCCCAGAGATTTTTCATCTCATGATATTTGTCAATGAATTCACCAAGGAATTCTGGGTCCTTAAATGGCAGCATTATCTGCAAGACCAAACAAAATACAAAAATAAACATCTCAGGATAATCTTTCAACACAATATTGGCCTCAATCTAGATTCAGTATAGGCCGCACATGACTCCAAAAAAATTTAAATCTTACCTTCGTTGTAACGTTCGTCGTTGTTCGTGGCGTCCTTTCCTCCTTCCTCTGCACACAGAACGTAGTTACGACACACACGTGTTTGAAGCTTTATATACACTGCGCATGCATGAATCTCCACCCACGTTGCCCGCCCCTGACGTTCTTTTTAGAATATTCGCCACCCAGTCTCTTTCGTTGCAGTGGGAGCGGAACATGGCGGAGACACAGCAGGTGCATAAGAGCAGTAACGAGGAGGAGGAAAGCCCAGAGCCTGAAACGTCACGATCGAGGAGGAGATTTAAGGCCTCAAATATGGCCTTTGTGGAGATGTTGGAGATGGTAGACATCTTGAGGAGCAACGACTATGTCGAGAATTATGGTCCGTACCCCAACCCAAATATGAGAAAGGCCAAGATCATGAATAAAGTTGTGAAGAGTCTGTACAGTAATTTTGGGGTACGACGAACCAAGGATCAACTGAGGAAATGATGGTCGGACCTCAAATTAAGGGAGCACGATCAGTATAGAAAGAGCAAGAAAGTTCTTTGAAAAAGTAAGTATATTATGTTGTGTGTACCTATTATTATTAATATTGCATGTTGCGCTATGTGTTTCCCCTTAATAAGGTCTTGTATACTCCAAAATGGCTACTTTCATGGTCATACGCAGTAATCGTTCGTTGTAAACATTGTTCGTTATCCAAAATACGGTGTTTTCACAGATAAATGATTAAATACTTTTGTGGCTTCAATTTTTTACGTTTATCCAAAAGAGTTTTTAGGACATTGTTGTCTAGATGTGTTTGAACCTAGAAGGAATATCAATCTTCATTCAGTGTAATGTATGTAGAGGACACTCTGCAGCTGTTTACACATCTGGACTCAGGTGCACTAGTGTGGGACACCAGAACAAACATTTTTAATGTCTCAAAACACAGGTACTCCAGTGGATACTCTGGGGTGTCTCCAGGTGGGAAAATTATCCAAAAAAGGTAAGTATTCCAGCCGGAGTGATTAAGGGAATAAATCATGTGTTCAGCTTGGAATTCTGCCCAAACAGACAATTGTCCCCCACTTCCAAGCAATGTTTCTCATTCATATTTGTTGGCTCAAATATCTGTGTGCTAAGTATACCTTTTGTTTTATTCTCATAGGGGAGCAAAGAATCTGGAAATATCATGTCCCCAGGGACCGCTCCCATCTCCTGAACAAAGGGAACAGAGGTCACCACCAGATGAGGATGTGGAGGAAGGAGAGGTGGTCGAGATTGAGACCACAACAGGTGAGTGTCTGACACCCCAGATTCAGGTAATCAGACATGTATGCCTGCCTATTTATAATACATGGTGTGTTTTTTTTATTTTTAGGTGAAGTGCAGGTTGTGGAAGAACAGTCACAGTCAGATCATTTCACCAGTGACAGTGCCCAAAGGCTAATCCAGGACATCATGTATTGTAGTCAGGATTTAGAAATGATTCGCAAAAAAACTAGGGATATTGAAGTTAAACTTAAAAACATGATTGATGTCCTTGGAAGAATCGAATTTTCGCCAAAATTGACACAATTTTTTTGGGGGAATTTAAATTGTACAACATTTTAAAAAGCCTAATTTTGAAGATGCACAGGGTATGTCAACATGTGCTATCTGCCATCAGGGGATATCAATGTACGCGTTTTGTGCCTGCAACCCCTTCCTCAAAACTCAAGTCAGTGAGAGGAAGGGGTTGCACCCCCAAAACACATACATTGATCCCCCATGATGGGAGATAGCACATGTTGACATTAGGCATGGGATCAGGATGTAAATCCACAGTTTTCCTCCCAATTTGTGTGCATCTTCAAAATTAGGCTTTTACAGGGGTGACTTCACCCTTATCTGTTGAAGGCAAGATCCACACATTTTGGACAATGTAATGTGTGATCTTGGCTTAAAAAGTGTTTCTACCTTGAACTTTGTTAATGCTCCAGAGTTGTGTATGTTATGTTTGGAAACATGGCTGTTTATGTAACGTAACCACAATTTTAGTGGGGAAAATGCAAAACTTGTTATTTTTGTAAAAAAAAAAAAAAACATGTGAATGTGTATGGAGTTAAAAAAATAGACCCAAAAAAGAAACACAAGCAGGAAATTCAAAGCAAGATTTTTAAAGATAAATAAAGGTAACATTTATTCCAAAACTGCTGGCAAAGCAATGGCCCCCCTCCCCGAATAGGGACGTCAGGGATTGTAGTCCAGCGTCAGGCCTAAGTGTAACCACATAATTGGGGTTGGTCCTTTTTAAAAAGTTGTGCAAAATGCAGCACGCTACCACAATGGTGTTAAGTTTGTATTCCGCCATATTAATGGCCGTTTTGAACAGGCGGAACCGGCTGTCCAGAATACCAAACACATTCTCCACGACTCTTCTGGCTCTGGCCAGCCAGTAATTAAATACCCTCTTCTCCGGGGTGAGGGTCCTCTGGGGGAATGGTCTCATCAGATGGTTTGCCAAACCAAAAGCCTCGTCTGCCACAAACACAAACGGGAGTCCCTCGACATTCTCCTCCGGGGGTGGCAATCCCAAGCCACCACTCTCGAGACGTCTGTAGAACTCGGTACGGCAAAAGACTCCTCCATCCGACATCTGGCCATTCCTCCCCACGTCCACATATAGGAACTCATAGGTCGCCGACACCACCGCCATCAACACAATACTATTGAACCCCTTATAGTTAAAATAGTATGACCCCGAATGGGGTGGTGGGACAATGTGGACATGCTTCCCATCGATTTCCCCTCCGCAGTTAGGGAAATCCTACCGCTGGGCAAACTGGGAGGCCACAGTCTGCCATTCCTGTGGCGTGGAAGGAAACTGTGGAGTCAAACAAGAAAAATATAATTAGTACATTTGATAATAAACATTCCAAGCAGATTCTACACAAAAATTTTGGCAAACATCAGTATAACATTTCTTGTAGTATTTAAAGGCTAAAAATATAAGGTCCACTTATCAGATTCCTCCCCCCCCCCCCTCTGATGGCCCCTTGGAAATATTTTAGGGGGGAGGTATGTTTTGGACAGGTAACCACCCTCTCCACTACGTAATGGAGTAACAAAGTAATGTGTGATAGTTTGGCCAGCCCCTCCTTCATTACACTATTGGCAGCCCACTTGACAGGTAAGAAGAAGTGGCCTAAAAAAAAAAAGGAAAATGGAAGCACATTTTTACCTATCACAATAATAATAGGAGTTGAAAAATTAAACAGTAGCATTTGAAAGTATTGAGGCAGGCCCTTGCACTACATGCTTTGAAAAATTCATCCATAAATATGACCACTAAAGAGGTAGGTAAAGTGTGTATTGGGTTTGGCAAAGTCAGCAGATAGAGGATTGGTATCAGCTGACTGAGCAGTTGGGGAGGGGGGGTTCCAAAATAATTTGGGGCACCACAAAACAAAGCCTCAGGCACTCTGAAGGAATTTAAGGACAACTATAACATTTGTACACATTTTAGGGGGTGTTTAGGGTAAAGCATTACAATGGAGCTGACAAAATACATTGTTAAGTGACTAGACTATAGGTATATATGGGCCCCCGGATAGCATGCTGGGGGGGGGGGGGGGGTTAGTGAAGGCAAAGATGCATGAAGGACAAAAAAGGAACATACAAAAATCCAACATGCATGAGGACAAAGGGGCACAGCATATTACAGCATATTGCAGCATATTACAGTATATTACAGCATATTGAAATCCTGGTAATTAGGGAACGAGGAAAGAAATACAATACATTAGCAAACAGTAAATACATAGAATGTGATGTTAACCACTTAAGCCCCAGACCAATTGGCAGCCAAAGGACCAGGCCCCTTTTTGCGATTCGGCACTGCGTTGCTTTAACTGACAATTGCGCGGTCGTGCGACGTGGCTCCAAAACAAAATTGGCGTCCTTTTTTTCCCACAAATAGAGCTTTCTTTTGGTGGTATTTGATCGCCCCTTTATTTTTTGCGCTATAAACAAAAATAGAGCGACAATTTTGAAAAAAATGCAATATTTTTTGCTTTTTGCTATAATAAATATCCCTAAAAAAATATATTAAAAAAAACACATTTTTTCCTCAGTTTCGGCCGATACGTATTCTTCTACATATTTTTGGTAAAAAAAAAATCGCAATTAGCGATTATTGATTGGTTTGCGCAAAAGTTATAGCGTTTACAAAATAGGGGATAGTTTTTTATAGCATTTTTATTAATATTTTTTTTTTTACTAGTAATGGCGGCGATCAGCGATTTTTATTGTGACTGCGACATTATGGCGGACACATCAGACATTTTTGACACATTTTTGGGACCATTGTCATTTATACAGCAATCAATGCTATTTAAATGCATTGACTCCTGTATAAATGACAGTTGTAGTGAAGGGGTTAACCACTAGGGGGAGGGGAGGGGTTATGGGCTGTGACGTGTGTGTGTTTTTTTACATTAGGGGGCGGGGCTGACGTCTGACGTCATTGATCGGCTTTCCCGATGACCGGGAACAGCCAATCAATGACAGGCAGAGTAGGAAGCGCGGGGAGAGGTTTGTTTACACATACCTCTCCCCGTTCTTCAGCTCCGTGACCCGATTGCGGGACACCAGCGGCGCGCTCGCGACCCACGGGCAGGCATTTAAAGGATCACGTACAGGTACGTGATTTTGCCTGTCCGTGCCATTCTGCACACGTATATGTACATGAGGCGGTCGAGAAGCGGTTAAAGAATACAACTTACCCTCATATAGTCCTTCTGCAGGACCTGGATGATGGCAGAACAGGTCTCTGGAATAATGATCCCCAGAGCCTGGGGGGAGATGCCTGTTGAGAACTTGAGGTCCTGAAGGCTTCTCCCTGTCGCCAAGTACATCAACGTGGCAACTAACCTCTGCTCCGCAGTGATGGCTTGCCGCATGCAGGTATCCTGCCTGGTAATATAAGGGGACAGCAAAGCCAACAGACGGTGAAAAATGGGGTCCGTCATCCTGAGATAATTCCTGAAATCATCAGGGTTATTCTCACGGATCTCACGAAGCAGAGGCATGTGCGAGAATTGGTCACGCTGGAGCAACCAATTCTTGGTCCATGAACTCCTCCTCGCCCTGTTCATGGACTGGGCTTGTGTCAAAGTAAGAACCCCAACACCAAGCCCCCGCACAGCACGAACTCTACGACGAGTACGTACACGCAACATCGCTTCTAAACGGTCGGCTGGTCAGAACGGACTAAAGAATGCACTGATAAACAGCAAGACCTGAAAGAACGAAATGCAAATCAAGCAACGAGCGGACAATAAGCACTGAAAATCAAAGCGTACCATATATAAATATATAGGCCGCAAAGACAAACAAATGCGAACTGACTACACGCACTGATAAGCAAATACGCAATACGCGATAAGCAAGCACAAACTGTAGAGCAGGAACGATCTGAAGCCCCAGTCTGAAAAGCACGAATCGTCTATAACGAAACTTCTACTAACACGCGATAAACACAAGATCAGCAGAAGGAGCTCAACGGGTGCCGGACATGGTGCTGAACTTTCCTTTTATGGTCTCGTCGTACGTGGTGGACGTCACCGCGTTCTTGGCGGTCGGAATTTGGTGTGATCGTGTGTAGGCAACACAGCTTGAGCGGAATTCCGTCGGAAAAACCGTCACAGTTTTTTCCGACGAGAATTCCGATCGTGTGTACGCGGCATTAGAGTTTGCCATGCAGATTGTGTCAATACGTTTAAAAATAGATTTAGGGATTGTACAAGGGAAGTTTGCCAGAACATATAGTAATTTGGGTAGGTAGATGATTTTAAGGGCATTGGTTCTGCCCATAAGATCCAGAGGCAAGTCCATCCATCGTCTGGTTTACTGTTGTAATTGAGTTAATAGGGGGTCAAGGTTATTAACAATGTAGGTAGACAGAGGTGTCTGCACCATGACTCCAAGATACCTAAAGGAGGACACTACCTGTAGTCGGGAGTCCGGGTGAATCTGGGCGATTGCAACAGCGTCCAAGGGAAAAACATTTGACTTATCCCAATTCACCCGGAATCCAGAGTAGTCACCAAAGGTGTTCATTTCGGAAAGCAATGTGAGGAGGGACTCATGAGTGTCAGCCAGGTATACCAGGGTATCATATAGCAGGATGGGGAGGAGCGAATTCATACTGCAAGTGGCTCCATAGCCAGGGCGAATAGGAGGGGTGACAATGGACACCCCTGCCTTGTACCCCTGTTAATCTGCAAAGAATCAGTTACATGCGAGTTAACTCTGGTACGGGAAACTGGAGAGGTATAGAGGAGTTTTATCCAAGCTATCATACGAGGGCCAAAGCCATACAGTTGTAATACCTGAAAAAGATATGGCCATTCCATGCTATCAAGGAAATAGGAGAATGCCCCTAGGGATAGTACGGGCAAGAGACCATAAACAGGATAGTCAGAAAAATACAAAAAGTATAAAAATATATACATTTATTGAATATATAACAATATGGAAAAATATATTTTTCCTTTTTGTAGAATATCTACTTCCTTCTTCAGGGGTTGGATAAGAGCTTGCTGATATATTTCTATCAAGAGAAGTATATGTATAAATAAACAGGCAATACCTAAACAGAAATATAACATGTAACAATTGTTTTCAGAAAGGCAGATACATGTAATGTTGATACAAATAAATACTCACAAATCGCATGTTCCTTTTTAAAAAAGAGATGATACACAGCATCATTGCAAACGGATGGTGTCCCACTTCCAAAAATCCACTAAGTTGTATAGCAATCATGGGGTAGGGGCAGATAGAATGCTGCTCTAATCACTAGGATCATGCTACTGACTAAAGTATATCAAGAATTTGTTATTAAATGGATCTGTATAGGAGGCCGGAACAGTTTCCACTCCCGCAGGGTGGCAAGTCAGAGCTCACAGGAACCAAGAAAAAAGGAGGAAGCGTGCATGGAAAGCACAGATCTAGCAAATAAAAAAACAACAAAAAAATGGTATATATACACATTGCATAAATATGTGCATATACATATCTAATGAGGTGCTCAAAAATGGGCTGTGCAGGAATCATCTCCCAGCTTGAAAGCAGAAAAGTGATCGAGAGACTTTAAAAGTATATAGCAAAAAGCTAGAATTTAAAACAGAAAGAGAGTGGTGGAGTATATAAAGCATATATGCAGGGCAGACAAACAAATGGCTTGTCTCTTACCTTTGGTATTGTTCCTCTCAAATTCATGCAGTGGAAATGACCATCTAGGCTGTGCAGCAATCATTTGCTGCACCTGTAAGAATTAAATAGCTAGAGAGTGAAGATGGACAGAGGATGGCAGCCAATTGGATGGATGGCAGCTCATAAAAGATAAAGGGCGTGTAAAGGGTCAGCAGGTATAATAAGACAATGCACCAAATGTGCAGACATCATGTCCGCACATTGGTGTCATATTGTCCTCCGTGTATTACTATACAAGACCCTCCAACCACGGCCCCTCGGTCGGCGCGGCGTCCGGTGTCACCGCGTTGATAACGCGATGACATCAGACGTTGACACAGGGCGCCGACACGTCAAGTGGGCGGCACCTACTGGCAGATGGAAGAGAGAGGCCAGTGCGCATATACGGACGTGAAACGTCCCTTCAATTGCGCAGGTGTCATGCTCCACAACTAGGGGAATGCCTCCAACCCACAAGTGCGGTATGGAGGCCCCTTTGTGCCAGGGATCTCCAAAGAGCCACATCACGGGGGGAAAGAGGATAAACACAATCCGACCACCCCAAACATATCTAAAAATGGACACAATCTATAACTAAATAGTAAGCTATAATACAACATCTGATGCTGGATGAGAAGGACGTGGGATCACCATCCATATATTTTATGCAATTTAAGAATAGCAACAAAATCTGCAAAGAAAAAGAGGAACAGAGATAACATTAGAACATGGAAAGCCATGAACGTGGGCAACAGAACAACTTTATCATTATAAAAGCAAAAAATTGTCAATCAATGTGGTATTGTCTGTTTTAACCAGACCAAGGGTAACATCAAAAAACATATAAGATGAGAGTAAGAAAAAATGAATAAGAGAAGAGAAAAAGGAGAGAGAATTTAAAAAAAAAAAAAATAAATAAATGAAAATGAATAAATAAATAAATAAAAAAAACACACAAAAACAAGCTGCAAAAATACAGAAACTCTGAAAATTAACCTATAATTCCTTGTTGAAACCTCCTGATGAGAAGCCTGGCAAAATGGGTTTTAGATTAAATGCTTCATTGAGGCCAGGCGGAAAAGTGGCGTTTAAATTAGATATCCACAAAGCTCTCGCTGCAGGAGATATTTATCTAAATCTCCGCTGCGGGAGCTTGGGTGTTCTCGGTCTAGTACTAGAACAGACAATGTTGGGCATACCCCACCATGCGTCTGGGCAACGTGTCTGCCCAATGTGAGATCAGGGTTGGCAGTTTGCATAGCCCTGATATGGCAATATAGTCTCTGCCATAATTTTCATACAGTTTTCCCTACATAAAAGCAGTTATAGCTGTACAAAATTAGGTAGACCACCCCCATAGTCTGACAATTTGAATAATGTCTGGGGATGAAATGCATGTCATTAGGTAAATACATGTTTTTTCTGGTATCCATATATTTACAGTAGGAGCATGATCCACATGGGAAAGTTCCCACCGTTTTGCATGGATCGCCTCTCTTAGAGCCTTGAAACTCACTTTGTACCAGCATATCACCCACAGAGGTCACCCGTCTGTAGGTGATTATGAGAGTTGGGGGCACAAAAGGGCTTATTGTGGGGTCTGATGTTAGCAAATGCCAATACTTGCAAATTTGCATACGTTTTTCATAATCATTCGTATATGTGGCAATTATTCTATGGCTTTCATTGGAGGTTTTCACCTTTCTTGGGACTAGTAATTGATGCCTGTTGTTGGCATCCGCACGTTGAAATGCCTTTTTGAGGCATTTGTGACTATACCCCCATTCCAAAAGGCGTTTCTTGAGATTCTTGGCTTCATGTTTGAAGTCAAGATGGTTAGAACAATTGCGTTTGATACGCAAGTATTGTCCGTATGGGATTGAATTAATGAGGGATCTAGGGTGAAAGCTGGATGAGTGAAGGACTGTGTTCCCTGCAGTGGACTTCCTGAATAATTTACAGGATAATAGGTTCATTTCATTTTTGTAAATTTCGACATAACAATGTGGCACAGGTACATAGATAGATCCTCGTCTCTAAAAATCGCATTTCCCCATTCCCCCAGGTACAGATTAGCGTAGCCAGGGGCATAGTAAGTGCCCATGGCCACTCCCTGTACCTGGAGGAATAGCGTACCATCAAAGAAAAAAATATTATGGTTCAAAATGTAATCCAAAGAAAAAAGTATAAATTCAGTAAATTAAGCTTCGTGATGACTAATCTGTGACAGCACCTTACGGATGCACGCCAGCCCTCTGGAGTGTGGTATCGAACTATATAATATATAGTATCCACATCAATAGTGGCAAGAATGCATTTCTCGGGTACTTGTACATCCTCTATAATTTGTAAAAGGTGGATGGTGTCACGAATGTACGAAGGTATTGTGAGGACGAAAGGTCTAATGTGCTCGTCTACAAGTTTGGATACATTTTCAGTCATTGAACCATTGCCCGACAGAATTGGCCTGCCTAGCGGATCAGTCGTATTTTTGTGAATTTTCGGTAATGCGTATGAAGTCGCCAATTTTGAATAGGGGGTGCAGATAAAGTCCCAGGTTTGTTTTGAAATGATCTTATTGGAGAAAGCCTCATCCACAAACAGGTAAAACTTTTTGTTAAATGCTTCAAAAATACCAGAGCCCACTGGACTGTACCAATCACGATTATGCAAGATATTGGCACACATTTTCCTATACCGATCATTGTCCAAAAGGACAATGTTGCCTCCTTTATCACTTGGTTTAATCGTGATAGTATGGATTTTGGAGAGATTCTGTAAAGCAAATTTTTCACTTTTAGATAAATTCCCAGAGTGCGTTAATTTACAGTCTAGGGATTTGATCTCCTGGGAGGTCATTTTACGGAAAGTCATGACACCGTGATTGGAGCTTGGGGCCGTATACATGAAAGATGTTTTTTTCAAAGAAGATTTGTCAACTGGTGTAATGGATGGAGTATCTTGTTTTAAATCCAGAAGAGATTCTATATCAATAATGTCAATAAGGTCTCTTGGCTCACTCTCCTCCAATAGGAAATTTAGATTGTCTAAGGCCTGTCGTTCACTAAATGTACGACAGCCTTTAGTACCAGGTTTTTCCTTCTCAAGCATACTTTTAAGTAGTAATTTGCGGGTATATAGATGTAGGTCTTTAATCGCTACAAACTTGTCCAATTTATTATTTGGGCAGAAGGTAAGACCTTTGGAAAGAACTGTAATTTCCTCTGGAGTGAGAATGTATGCCGAGAGATTAATGACATTTAATTGTGAGGAGGAAAGTGATGAATCTACGGAGGAATCGGATGTGGAGATACAATGGGATTCCCCGTTTTTTTTGGAAAAAAATATCACTGGAATTTTCGGTATAACAGATGGTTGGGATGGGATGGTTTCGGACACTACTTGTATGGCCGCACTGGCGCTAATTGTCAGTGCTACAGCGTCTGGCGCCCTCATTGGCAACTTCTGTGATTGTTGTTTTTGGAAATCGCTTTTTTGTGGTATTTGCTAAAGGATGATCACCTTCTTGGCGCCTTTTTGGCTTCCTGGTCAATCTCGACTGTTTAGAGGAAGTATGTGAGATGCTGGATGACATAGAAGATAAATCAGATACATCTGATTGTCTGGGGTATTTCTACCCCCAGTTTTTTTTTCCTCAAGTGCTTGCTTGTCTCTCAGGAATTTAAAATCCTTTTTAGAGAGAATTGTTTTGTTGAAAAGTTTCTCAGTTTCAGTTTCTCATTAAGATCTGGGAAGGAAGGATGGGCTTGTAATGGTTTAATTTTTCGAATATATAGAATCTATGTTAGTGTCTTTGTCAATCAAGCTTCTCTGATACTCCTCAATCAGTAGCTTCATCATTCCCAAAGAGCATGTTTTTAGATTTTTTTTTCCCATGCTGCTTTGAATACAGAGTTTATGTTTTCAAAAGAATGAAAAATTTGGACTCAAAGTCCTAGGGGGTTAAGGTCATCTTTAATATATTCTTCGAAAGTTTTAATATTTCAATACAAAAGAGATTTCCTCTCAAGCCATTTGAAAAGGCCCGAGAACAGAAAGCTCAATTCTGAATTACGGGACTCATTCTGACCATAATCCTGTTGAAGATTGGTCGCAAAATCGTCCCAAGATTGGACTATATATTTCTGCCATTACTGTACGTTTAAACAATTGATTATAACTCAAAAATTGTTTCAAAAGAGTGGGGACTGACCGGGTATCTACTACCCAAATGAAGAATGAACAATAATAGTGAAGAAACTATCTAGAGATTGATCCTGAAGGTCCTCGCCACATCCCAGAAAAATATCCATGCTATTAAAGGCTTTGCAAGTGTCTAGGGATACGGTAGCACGGGTAGGAGAACAGTCATATGGGCACTGTATATTGTAGGACAGTCTACGAATATTCATTCTAGTGGATCTGCCTGGTATAAAGCCCCCCCTGATCACTGTTGACCAGAGTCACAATTACTGCATTCAAACGGTTTGCCAACACTTTGGCCAGGATTTCACCATCCACATTAATGAGGGATATCGGGCGGTATGAATCACATTTAAGAGGGTCCTTGCAAGGGTTTAATAGCAGTATGATCAGAGCTTCCCACATGGTGGGGGGGGGGGGAGAGAGTTCTGATATCCAGGGCCTTGTTATACAGTGGTGTGAAAAAGTGTTTGCCCCCTTCCTCATTTCCTGTTCCTTTGCATGTTTGTCACACTTAAGTGTTTCGGAACATCAAACCAATTTAAACAATAGTCAAGGACAACACAAGTAAACACAAAATGCAATTTGTAAATGAAGGTGTTTATTATTAAAGGTGAAAAAAAATCCAAACCATCATGGCCCTGTGTGAAAAAGTGATTGCCCCCTAAACCTAATAACTGGTTGGGCCACCCTTAGCAGCAACAACTGCAACCAAGCGTTTGCGATAACGTGCAATGAGGCTTTTACAGCGTCCTGGAGGAATTTTGGCCCACTCATCTTTGCAGAATTGTCCTAATTCAGTTACATTAGAGGGTTTTCGAGCATGAACGGCCTTTTTAAGGTCATACCACAACATCTCAATAGGATTCAGGTCAGGACTTTGGCTCGGCCACTCCAAAGTCTTCATTTTGTTTTTCTTCAGCCATTCGGTGGTGGACTTGCTGGTGTGTTTAGGATCATTGTCCTGCTGCAGAACCCAAGTTCGTTTCAGCTTGAGTACACGAACAGATGGTCGGACATTCTCCTTCAGGATCTCTTGGTAGACAGCAGAATTCATAGTTCCTTTTATCACGGCAAGTCTTCCAGGTCCTGAAGCAGCAAAACAGCCCCAGACCATCTCACTACCACCACCATATTTTACTGTTGGTATAATGTTCTTTTTCTGAAATGCAGTGTTCCTTCTACGCCAGATATACTTGGACACACACCTTCCAAAGAGTTCCACTTTTGTCTCATCGGTCCACAGAATGTTGTCCCAAAAGTCTTGGGGATCATCAAGATGTGTTGTGGAGAAATTGAGACGAGCTTTGATGTTCTTTTTGCTCAGCAGTGGTTTTCTCCTTGGAACTCTGCCATGCAGGCCATTTTTGCCCAGTCTTTTCCTGATGGTGGAGGCATGAACGCTGACCTTAACTGAGGCAAGTGAGGCCTGCAGTTCCTTGGACGTTGTTGTGGGGTCTTTTGTGACCTCTTGGATGAGTCGTCGCTGCGCTCTTGGGGTAATTTTGGGCGGCCGGACACTCCTGGGAAGGTTCACCACTGTTCCATGTCTTCGCCATTTGTGGATAATGGCTCTCACTGTGGTTCGCTGGATTCCCAAAGCTTTGGAAATGGCTTTATAACCCTTTCCAGACTGATAGATCTCAATTACTTTCTTTCTCAATTGTTCCTGAATTTCTTTGGGTCTCGGCATGATGTGTAGCTTTTAAGGATCTTCTGGTGGACCTTACTGTGTCAAGCAGCTCCTATTTAAGTGATGCCTTGATTGTTAACAGGTGTGGCAATAATCAGGCCTGGGTGTGGCTAGAGAAATTGAACTCAGGTGTGGACAACCACAGTTATAGTATGTTTTAACAAGGGGGGCAATCACTTTTTCACACAGGGCCATGATGGTTTGGATTTTTTTTCACCTTTAATAATAAACACCTTCATTTACAAATTGCATTTTGTGTTTACTTGTGTTGTCCTTGACTATTGTTTAAATTGGTTTGATGTTCCGAAACACTTAAGTGTGACAAACATGCAAAGGAACAGGAAATGAGGAGGGGGGGAAAAACTTTTTCACACCACTGTATGTATGTAGGAGAAATGGGCATAATAGATCTTTGAACCATTCGGCCGGAAAGCCATCCAGGCTTGACGTTTTATGTGTTGGTGCAGCCATCTTGTCAATCGAGAGAAGTGCCTCCAGCTCATCTCTCTCCTCTGGTGATAGGAAGGGGAGAGATACTGTATGTCGGCCAGGTAGTCTTCTAGTTGGGCTTCGGTGTAATCAACTCTAGATGTGTAGAGTTATTTGTAAAAGTCTAAGAAGGTCTCCATAATATCCCTTGGTCTGTCGCTAGTCTGGCCCTGTGTAGTTAGTATACGTGGGATAGAAATAGGAGAACGGTCAGGTCTAGTCAGGTATGCCAATAGGCATCCAGCTTTGTTACCATGCTCAAACACTTTCTGGGTGGCTTGCAACATGCGTTTTTGTGTAAGATCTAACAAACGGAGTTCGTGCTCCCTGCGGCTCTGTAGCCATGTATTTCTCGTGTCAGAATCAGGGTTGGTAGCATAGGCAGACTCCACTTTTAACATGGCTGTTTCTAATTTCTCAGTGCATTGTCTATTATTTTTGCGTATAACACCAGTGATGGACATAAAGGTACCCCTCAGCATGGTTTTTAAAGGCCTCCCACTCTGTGGATGGATCCACTGTGCCCAGGTGATCTTTCCAGTAGCCAACAATGCCCCTTTTACATTCTCCCTGCACCACCTCATCCTCCAGCCAGTAGGAATTCCAAAAAGTAGGGCCCGAGCCTGGGAGGAGGAGGAGATCCACAGAGCAGAGCATGATCTGAGACCCCCCTGGGCAAGTAGGACACTGCAGACACAATGGGAAGAGTGTCTTCTTTGGCAAATGCCAGGTCAATCCGAGACATGGTACGGAAAGAGTCCGAGTGGCAGGAGTATTGACAAACTTCTGGATGTTTCCAGCGCCATACCTCCGTGAGACCATAAAGCTGTGTCCAGCCCACAAAGGAGGGGAAGGGTCTACGACAACCCCCAAAGCGGTCCCTAGCCGAGTCTTAAATGGCATTGAAGTCGCCCACATAAATTAGAGGGCCTAGAGGTCTGGATAATTGCTGAAGTGAAAACTTAGACAACACCTCCACCGAAAATGGTGGAGGAATATAAATATTAAAAAGGGTAAATGTCACAGAGGCAATTTGTAAAGTGAGTATAATAAATCTCCCATCAGAGTCAGTGTTGAATTGTAGTGTAAAATTTCAGCAGAAAGGGATTTGGCCAGTAGAATAGAGACCCCCCGAGAGTAATTTGTATCTGTGGCATGGTATGATTGGGCCAGCCACGGACACTTGAGGGCTCTCACCCTACTGCCAGTAAGGTGGGTTTCTTGGAGACAAAATATATGAGAGCGACTTTTATTTTAAAACAGAAAAGACCAGGGACCACTTCTGGAGCGCATTCAAACCTCTAGTATTCCATGAGATTATCTTTAATGGTTTTGCCATGTTAAACAGTACAAAATAATCACATAAGGATATCGCCACATGTAAAACCTGCTTGATCGTGCCAACCACAACATATCAGAGCATGTGTAAAATATTATATAGAAATCCAAAGTCAGATTAGTAAGAGCCGCTAAGGTTATAAAAATGAATAACCAACTTCTTCTGCTCAAGGCAGCAACATTAACAAAATAAAAGAATTGCAAAGGAAAAAAAATAAGGAAGAAAAGTCCAAGCCTTGGATCTCTAAACCTGAAAAAAAAACACAAAATCTTTTGGTGGAGATTAAAACTGTTCCGTGGCTATGCCACCTGCCAGTGAGGGGGTAGTGCAGAATCCAGGGAGGCTCCCAACAGTAACTGAAAAAAAATTTATAAAGGGGTCCTGTTCCAGCATATGAGTCTGCCATAGATGCAGGGAAAGTCAACAGCCACCCGGCCTCTCAATATATCTGAAGGTGTGTTCCACACCGAATAAAAAATAAGACTAACATCAGAGTGAGAAGCCTGGTGCAATGGGGGGTGCTTCCCATCATAGTACAGGAGGGGGATCAGGGACCGTCACGAGGTCCAAAGGCAACATGGTGAATATGGCAAACACTGAGGCTCAGGTGCACATGTGTAGATGTCCCAGGGTCTGCAGTGACGGGTCAAAAGGTAATTTCGAGGAGCAAAGTCACGTTCAGTCACCCCTGTGTCTGGGTGCATTTCCATAATGGTCATTCAACCACGCCACAGCTTCTTTGGGGCTGGTGTAGAAGTGGGCCTTACCATCATGAATGACACGCAGCTTGGCAGGGAAAAGCATGGTGTATGGTAGGCCTTCGTTACGCAGGTGAGCTTTCACTGCTGCAAAGGAGATAATGGAGCGTGGAGGGGCTCCTGCCACAGGGGGACGTGGAGGAGTGCGGTGCGCGCGGTTGATGACCAAGGAGAGTGCATCGGTGCCAAAAATGTGTAACAGCCAGGAGTATAGAAACTTTTCAGGGTGTGTGCCTTCTGCACGTTCGGGGAGCCCCACCAAGCGGAGATTGTTCCTAGGTGAGCGGTTCTCTAGGTCATCCAGTTTAGCATGGAGGGCCGCCATCTCCCTTGTAGTATCACGCACTGTAACTGACAGGGGGTGGACCATGTCTTCTAAGGAGCTTATGCGTTCCTCCATGGCCCCTGTTCTATCACGTAGGTTCTGAACGTCCTGTTTCAGGAGGGAGAAATCCATACGTATAGAGGCTATCTGTGTAGAAAGCGAGGCCTTGCAGTCCTGTATAACCATCATTATAGTGGACAGCATGGGCTCATTAGAGGGAGAACCTGTGGCTGCCTGGCCCCTTGTTTTTTTTTTATAAATTCTATATTTTATTTTTCAACTATTTTTAACATATAGACAAACATAATTAAATTGCATGCGTATCACAAAATATATCTTTAACATTGATCAATACTATTTTCGGCAAATATATATAAAGTCTTGAGATTTCACCTTTCTTATATTTATATATATATATATTACAACATGTATATACGTTTTACCCTCACATCCTTCCTATACACGAATATAATAAAAACAAACAAAACAAAAAACAAAAAACCCCCTCCCTTTAAATTATGCCGCCTGCTTCCCCTCCACAAGTGCACAGCCATATTCCCTAGTATATATACCATTGTATCCATTTTTTATTAAATTTCTCCTCTTTACCTGACATGGTTGTGGTGGCTTTTTCCATGGCATATATGTCGGCTATTTTTTTAAGCCACATCGAGATTGAGGGAGGTGATTCCTGCTTCCATAAAGCTGGAATACAGGCCTTCAGAAAAGGAGCGACCAATGAGTTTCTATACCTACGCTTTGGAAGATCTGAAAGATGAAGAAGATATCTAGCCGGGTCAGATCCCAAATCATACTCAGTTAATTGTCCTACAATGCCTCGTACTTTAGACCAGAAGTCCTCTAGTTTCCGACAGGACCAGAAGATATGAAGCATATTACCCTCTACCTCTCCACAGCATCAGCATATATTCATCTTTTCCGGATAAACTTTTTGTAGCAATGATGGAACTTTATACCACCGTGTTAGAATTTTTTTTTTTTTTTTTTTAAATAACAATTTTTTTTTCTCACATTGTATTACATACAAAAGTGCATAAAAGGGTTTCCAATAAACAGTTGTGCATGGAAAAAGTAACAATCGTGGAAAAAACAGATGAAACACAATAGCACGTGGCACCTTGTTCTTAAAAGTAAAACTTCAGTCTTTTGGTATCTTTAGCGGTAACCAGGTCTAGGTTTAGTGCAGTAAATCGGAGAGGAGTTCTTCCCGGGGGGGTAAAGGTGGAGGTAAAGAGTAAAAGTTAGGAGGTCTGAAAGAGGGGGGAGGTAGAGAGGGGGGGACAGATAGGGAAGGAAGGGGGAGTAAGGTAAGGAAAGGGTAACATACCGCTTACTCGGCTCACCTGCCTGCTCATCGCCTGTCCTCCCTCAGATGCCATCGCTCCCAGGTTGCATTGTGGTCGTCTAGTTTGTCTTTTATTCTGGCCGTCATTTTTTCCATCAGCTCTATGTCCTTAATTCTAGTGTATAAGTCCTCTTGGGATGGGGGTGTAGTCTTTTTCCAGTTGAGGGCTATTTGACATCGGGCTGCTGTAAGTATATGTCTGAGGAGTTTTTTGCTTGGCCTTGTCATTTTTGGTTGTGATAAGCCGAATAGGAAGAGTTTAGGCGTGAGTGGTATCTGTGTCTCAAAGAGGCGGGTCAGTAATTGTTGGGTATCGGTCCAGTATGGGGCTATTAGCAGGCACATCCAGAAGATATGGAAAAGAGAGCCCCTGCCGGCCTGACAACGCCAGCAGTGGTCGGAGGTGTTTGGGTATATTTTGTGGAGGACTGTTGGCATCTGATACCAAAAGTATTTTATAAAAGTTTTCCTTATATAGAGTGCATATGGAGCTTTTGGCTGCCTGCCTCCAGATTGCCTGCCAAGCCTCCATTGGGTGTTCTTCTCCCAGCTCTCCTTCCCATCTCCTCATGTACGCATGTTTGCCATTTTTGTCCATCTGGTATGCATTTAGTAGCTGGTATATGTCTGAAATTAGACCCCTTCGGTTTCGCCCCTCCAGTATGATCTGTTCAAATGGGGATGGCGGGGAGAACTGCAAGTTTGGGGCAATCGTCTGGGCAAAGTGTATAATTTGTAGGTAGCTATAGAAAATTTGTCTTGGTAGATCATGTTTGGTTTGGAGCTCCGAGAATGTTAGAAGTCTGCGGGATCTGGGGTGTATCAGGTGTCCAAAATGGAACAAGCCTCTGGATGCCCAGGGCCATGACATCTGGTGGGTGAGGCTAGACGGAATTTTGGGGTTGTATAGGAAGGAGTTCATTACTGAACATTCAGTTAGCAATTCTCCCGAATGGGATAACCTGCGCCAAAGCTGTTGCAGATGGGACATTGGTCCCAGCATTAGGTCTGGGGGCACCTCCACATTCGTATTCCACAGGAGATTTGGATGGACAGGGGCCAGCCATGTTTTCTCGATCTGTGTCCACTTATTATAGGATTTCTGGGGGAACCATGAGGTTAACGCCCTTAATTGGGCTGCCAGGTAATACTTCACTAGGTTCGGGAATGCTAATCCCCCGCATGCTCGGGATGCTGTCATGACTGAGTTCGGGACCCTGTGCTTTTTGTAGTTCCACACATATTTCAAAGTGTCGCTTTGGAGTTTGCGTAGGTGGGCATAGGGGATTGGGATGGGTAAGGTCTGGAATAGGTACAGGAGTTTAGGGAGGATGACCATTTTGATACACGTTATTCGTCCTATAAGGGAAATCTGGTGGGGCTTCCATTTTTGTAGTAGCTCTCTGATGGACTTGTACAGGGGCGGAAAGTTGGCTTGATATAGAGAGCCGTAGGAGGGGGTAATTAGAACCCCTAGATATTTGAGGGAGATACTTTCCCACCTGTAGGGGAAGGTCGATTGTAAGTGGGCAACCTCTGGCTCTGGGATGTTCAGGGGGAGGGCCGTGGATTTAGTTGTGTTTGTTTTGTACCCTGAAATTTCACCGTAGGCGTGCAGTTCTGTATGGAGGTTAGGTAGTGAGACCCTGGGGTGGGTTAGGGTCAGGATTATGTCATCTGCTAACAGGGACAACTTAAATTCCTCGCCTCTGACCGGGATCCCCCTGATATCTGGGTTGTTTCTAATGGCCGCCGCCAGGGGTTCTACACAGAGTGCAAATAGCAGGGGGGAGAGGGGACAGCCCTGGCGAGTGCCATTAGTGATCCGGAAGGTATGCAAGGTGGCATACGGGGTTTTTACTTGGGAGGTGGGATTGGTGTAGATGTTTTCCACTGCCTGTAAGAAGGGTCCTCTGAATACCATGTGACGTAGTGTAGCCATCATAAAGGGCCAGCTCAGGCGGCGAACGCCTTTTCTGCGTCTAAACTTAAAATCACTGATTCCGCTTTTTCCTTAATGGCTACTTCGATCAGGTCTATCACCTTAGTAGTATGGAGAGATCCACCGCTCCAGGATGATCCACCCAAACTCAATCCCACAGCTGTTCCTATGGTTAGAGAACCCAGGTGCAGGCACGGCACAAGCTGGTGAAGATGCAAATTAAGGACTCTGGACGGCCGCACTCCAAGAAAAATTCAACAGCCTTTATTGGTAAAATATGTAATCACACAAAAATAGGTCACAGCAAAGCAAGAAAATCACTAATGCATTTCACACTACCAAGAGTGCTTACTCATAGCTATTGGTAGTGTGAAATGCATTAGCGATTTTCTTGCTTTGCTGTGACCTATTTTTGTGTGATTCCATATTTTACCAATAAAGGCTTTTGAATTTTTCTTGGAGTGCGGCCGTCCAGAGTCCTTAATTTGCATCTTCATCAGGTCTATCACCTTCTTTGTATTGTCTCCTGCCTGGCGTAGGGGGACAAAGCCCACTTGGTCCTTGTGTATTAAGTTGGGGAGTAGTATGTTCAGTCTGTTCGAGAGGATTTTAGTTAATACCGTATAAGCCGAGTTTTTCAGCACATTTTTTTGTGCTGAAAGTGCCCCCCTCGGCTTATACTCGAGTCAAGCACTTTTCTGCAGCAAAAAAAATAAATTCCGACCCAACTTTGGGGCCCCGTATCTCGGGGCCACTTAGGTCTAGGAATCCCAATTGGGTTTGGTGTGCCAACCCAGTGGACCTAGCACTATAACATATCCAAATGTGGGGTTCCTAGCACTAAGTGGCCCCGAGATACGGGGCCCCAAAGTCGGTTCGGAAAATGTCATTCTCTGCTGCAGAAAAGTGCTTGAGATTTTCTGACCCGAATTTGGGGCCCCATATCTCGGGGACACTTGGTGCTAGGAACCCCAAATGTTGTATTCCAACCCAGTGGAATTAGCACTACAACATATCCAAAGATGGGGTTCCTAGCACTAAGTGACCCCGAGATACAGGGCCCCAAATCGGTCAACTGTGTCCATCTGCATGGGCACAGTGAGGCTGCAAATGGGCATCGTTGACCCTCTTTTCCACTTACAGTAGCTGCGCAGTTCTCACCCTAGGCTTATACTCGAGTCAATAAGTTTTCCCAGTTGTTTGTGGTAAAATTAGGTGCCTCGGCTTATATTCGGGTCGGCCTATACTCGAGTATATACGGTATATTTAGGTCGGAGTCCAAGAGGGCGATGGGTCTGTAACTAGCACATAATGCCGGGTCCTTGTCTGGTTTGGGGATTAAGGTCAGGAAGGATCACTGCATGTCACTAGGGACCAGGGTTTGGTGCAGGAAAGCATTATATAACTTGGTCATGTATGGACTTAGTAAGGGGAAGAAGGTCTTGTAATATTCATACGGGAATCTGTCTGGTCCGGGAGATTTGTGGGTGGGAAGGTCCTTCACTGTTGTCTCCAATTCCTCTACTGAGATGGGGGCATTCAGTCCAATTAAGTCGTTCCGTTAGTTTCCTAGCTAGCAGTGATTGTGCTTTGTTCCCTTTATCGTAGTATACCTGTTTTAGGCGAACTAGGGCTTTTTCTACCTGGCCCATGGCTATGTCTCGGAACGCCGCTCCCACTCGGACTATCTGTCTCAAAAGTGAGACTGTCGGGAGGCTTGCAGCTTGATCTCTAGGGATTTCAGTTTTTTAATTGCTGATTGTTCGGCCGCCCTGGCGTCCCTCTTCATGGCCGATGAGATTGCTATGCATTTGCCTCTGAGAACCGCCTTATGGGCGGACCATAGAGTCGGGAGTGAGATGTCAGGGGTGGCGTTTTCCCTAAAGTACTGTTGGATTGTAGATTCCAGTTCAGTTTTGGAGGGGGTGTGTTGTAAGAGAAAGTTATTCAATCTCCAGTTATATGGCCAGCGGAGTGGGGTACCCAGATTCAGGGACAACGTTATGGGGGCGCGGTCTGACCATGCGATTTGAAGAATTTGCGTAGATTCTGTGCCCCGCAGTGTGTTAATGTTTACAAAAAGGTAGTCTATACGAGAATGGGTTTGATGCGGGGCAGAATACAAAGTGTATTGGCGTTCAGTGGGGTGGAGGGTCCTCCAGGCATCAAAAAGACCATGTTCGTGTTAGAATTTTATAACACAGCTCTTGATATTTACTAGCTGTTGAGGAATAGTGGGCGAAATTTAGAATATAATTCCGTTGCTCTTTGCAAAATGTGAATTCCAAATCTCTTTCCCATTTTGAAAGAAATCCAGGAACAGCGCCCACAGGAGGATCTGTTAACATTTTATATACCTCAGATACCCCATGGGTGGAAGGTGTTTCTATCAGACATAGGTTTTAAAATGGTGTATTTAAACGGTCTGATCTCTCCCCACGAAAGGAACTCAAAAAGTGTGTAAGCAGGGCCCCTTGTTGAGCTGCAGGAGCGCGGGCCCGGTACAGGAGGACCAGTGGTCCCCACTGATCAGCAGCCCTGCCTGTCATGCAGTGAAGAGATAGACCTCCTGATTAATAGGCTTGGGAATTAGTCAGCTGAACATGCCAAGCGAAGAGGGACAATAAATAGGAAGGCCAGCATGGTGGCCTGCAATTATGGGAGGAGCCCGGAGGGTATATATACCAGACCTCTCCACGAGGCCGGTGTCGGTTCCAGCGCGCCGTATTGCACGTCACCAGGCCGACAAACAACTCAGTACACGTTCCTGAGTTGTCCTACGCTCCTCGTTTCCAGATTACTGATTCGATTCCCGATCGCACCCCCAGTTCGTTCCGCTTCAGCGTCGCAGGTAGGATTTATGCTTTTTCGTCGCTACATCGAAAACCCTGTTTTTTCCACTGAGTCATTTCGACTACCATGCTATTGTTTGTTTGTCTCCTACCCCACAATTCACCCCACTATCACTGGTTGTTACGCACCGCTACCCAGTGCAAGCATCCCCTCACTCACACGTCCACCGCATACCCCTCCCCACCCCCACCCCCTAAAAAAAAAAAAAAAAAAAAAAAAAACTATCCCTTTTCACCTTTCCCTCAGGTCAGTAAACCGCCCCTGGTCTCCTACACAACAGGATCAGACCATCCCGTTCCTTTTCCAGTTAAAAAAAAAAAAAAAAAAACAAACCCCCTTTTTTCTTGAGGGCTTGCATCTCTTCACCAGGGGGTCAACTATGGCCCCAAATCAGCTCTTGCAACCCATCTCTCACTAATGTATTTTACGTCACCCTACCGTAGGTACCAGGTCTACCAGGTTTTGACCCCAACAGAGACTCCATCACTAGGGCAGCAAGCAGGTGCGTAAGTTATTGTTGGTTCAGTTTTCCATTCTCTTCACACCTTTTCACTACATATCCCCCTCCCACATACTTATTTGGCTCAGTACCCTGGCGTTAGAAACTGTCACATACTTCTATGCATGTCACTCTGTTTTCGAAGCACAAGTCTTCACTACGCAGACAAGGTCACCTAGTCTCATGACTTGCTGGCAGTGCAAGTATTAGCTGACCGAACCCACGTCAAACTACTACAGATCGAAACATCCCTACTTAGCAATCAACCAGCAGCCACTCCCCCCAGTACCGCCCTGGTGGGGCTCTGGTTGAACTAGTCCGTGCCGAGCACAGACGGACACCCGAGCATCGGTTACCTGGTCAGTCACCTCCTGGCTTACCTCGGTTGTCACGCATCCTCTGAGTTCCACAGGCCAAAGAAACAAACTCACCCAGCGCTCACGCGCATCCCCAATTGTTACCATACCGTCGAACGGTATCTTGCTTCGTTCACACATCTCCCCTCCCCATCCAAGCAGAACACCATAGTTTTTGATAAAATCTCCAGGCGTTAGTAACTGTCACATACTTCTATGCATGTCACTCTATTTTTCGAAGCACAAGCCTTCACTACGCAGACAAGGTCACCTAGTCTCATGACTTGCTGGCAGTGCAAGTATTAGCTGACCGAACCTACGTCAAATGCTACAGATCGAAACATATCCTACTTAGCAAGTCAACCAGTAGCCACTCCCCCCAGTACCGCCCTGGGGGGGCTCTGGTTAACCAGTCCGTGCCGAGCACAGACGGACACCCGAGCATCAACCATCCGGCCAGTCACCTCCTGGCTCACCTCGGGTGTCACGCACCCCCCCCGAGTTTTTACATACAGGCCCATGGAACATCCCACTCAGCGCACGCGCGCAACCCGTTTGTCCCCATACCTGTCACACAGGTATCCCACTCTGCCCCCCCCCTCCCCCCCCCTTTTTTTTTTTTTGCCACAACCACAAACATATATATATATATGCTCTCCTGCCCTTCAAACTCAAAAAAAAAAAAAAAAAAAAAGAAACCCGAGACAAACATGCATCCCCCCTCCCTCCCCCCCCCTCTTTTATTCTAGCAGACGCCATGTCTCTGGCCAGCAGCGACGATTTCACCCCCGCCCCATCACCTCCCGAAGCGGGTCCGGCAGACAACTCCTCTCAAGCCTTCAGAGCTTGGACCATCCCCAGACTCTCAGCTGAGCTGAGGCGCAGGAATATCCCCTACCCCATCACGGCCAGGAAAGCCGAACTATACAGACTACTGTTCCCCAGCCCATCCCCACCAACCCCACCAGACACTCAGGCATCACTACAGTCAATTGCCTCGGCAGTGTCCCAGCTACACACGCTGGTCTCCTCTCTATCTACTACCATCTCTGATGTCCAGGCCAGAGTGGGGACCTTGGAGCTCCTGCAAGTAACCCCCACTCCACCAGCTGCCGCCCCCGCCACCCCCGCATCATGCGTTACAGCTACGCCCCACGGCGGTTTTTCTGTTTTCCCCGCACATCTCATCCCAGCAAGCATCAGGAAGGAGATACTAGATGGCCGCGACATCAACCTGGCATCCCTTCTAATCTCGGTACACGATGTAACAGAGAACAAAGCCTACGCTTGGGGCGACGTTTCCGTTATCTTGAAGGCAAAAGACCACAGGCTTACACGAAAGCTCACGGTCACGGAGTTCGTACTTGCTTTCGGCATGTTTCGGGATGTCATCTGTTCCATCAAACCCGACAGGAGGGAAGAACTAGACCTCTACCTTCATGCTGTCACAGATTTAGGGTACAAGTACGGAGGCAGCGCCTTCTATGACTACCATCGCTCCTTTTCAGCAAAGGCAGCAGCCAAGCTCAGTCAGTTCCAGGCAACCACGGACTGGAGCGCCATCGACACCGAACTCTTCTGTCGCCATTTCGCTGGCCTCCGCTCCCCACTTTGCACTAATTGCCAATCCTCCACCCACACCGCCAATTGGTGTTCAGAACCCGATGGTAGACGCCTCCCCAACTTCCCCTCTGCCCCGCACACATCCCAGTATTCAGACGCAACCCCACCACACCCCCAGGAAGACAAACTCGGACGGCCCATCCGAACTTTAGGAGGGGCGCCGATATGCAATAATTTCAACTTGGGGATCTGCAACTTCTCACGTTGCAGACTCCTCCACGTCTGCCTCATTTGCCGCAAAGCCCACCCCAGGATCACCTGCGGGCTCAATAAGCTCAGCTCAGCCTGACTAAGCCGCATTGATATCGAATGGCTGCAATCCTACCTCACCTCACACCCATCACCCTCACTAGCAGCCTTTCTGGTACAAGGCTTCACCACAGGCTTTCACACGGGGCTTATCACACTCCCCGACACCACCCACGAGTGCAAAAACCTGCTGTCAGCAGCCACCGACGAGGAAGCCATCAGTACCCTACTACGAAACGAACTTGACCGAGGGTACATGATCGGCCCCTTCTCTCACCCACCGTTTTCCGTTTGGAGAGTTAGCCCTATCGGGCTCGTAAAAGGAAAGTTTTCAAATAAACTCTGTTTAATTTATGATTTGTCCGCGCCTTATTCTTCTCACACACCTAGTTTAAATTCCCTTATACCCTCACAAGAATTTTCTCTCAAATACTCCTCTGTTGACCTTGCTATCCAGGCCATCCTAGACACAGGTGAGGGCGCCTGGCTCTCCAAAGCAGACGTCGCAGACGCCTTCAAGCTGCTACCAATCCAGCCGTGTCTGTGGCGCTGGCACGGAGTCAGGTGGAAAGGTCAGTACTACTTCGCCACGAAACTGACCTTTGGATCCAAAAGCAGCCCATGGCTCTTTGACACGTTCGCACAGTCCCTATCCTGGATTCTCTCACACCACGCATCCTGTCAGAAAGTGATCCATTACTTGGACGACTTTCTGCTCATCGAAGACCCCAACCGTCCCCCGGTAGACCTCATGAGTCTAAGGGAGGTCTTCTCCAACCTCAATGTCCCCATAGCGGAGAAGAAGATAGAAGGCCCAGCACATCGCATCACCTTCCTAGGCGTCATACTAGATACTCAGGCCATGCAGGCCAGCCTACCACCAGACAAGTTGACTCGCATCAGGGAAGTCATTCATTCCTTCACGGCCACCCAGGGGTGCTCCAGGAGGCAACTTCAGTCCTTACTCGGGATGTTAAACTTCGCAGTAAGAGTCATCCCTCAGGGACGATCCTTTGTCTCCCGCCTCCTAGTTTTCCTCACAGGATGTCAAGACCCAGACCAGATCTTCAGACTTGATCAGGCAGCCATAGCCGACCTTTCCATGTGGGACCACTTCTTGGCCGACTGGAATGGCATTTCCATGTTCATTCCGGCAGCATCTCCCTCTTCTCCCCAGATTGTCACTGACGCCGCTGCCTCCACGGGCTTCGCAGCTATTTTTGGCCCCCACTGGTTTGCCGGTCCATGGCCGCCAGAAATCTTGGCAATCCCCGGTTTCAGCCAGTCCTCCTCCCTATTCGAACTATACCCAATAGTGGCAGCAGCACAAACCTGGGGAAGCAGTTGGGCAGGCCAGACGGTGGTTTTTGCCACCGACAATCAGGCCACAGCTGACATCATAAACAAAGGCCGGTCCAGGTCCTTGACCATTATGGCCTTCCTGCGCAGGCTTGTTCAACTATCCCTGCTACACCAGTTCAAGGTCCTCTGCGTCCACATCCCGGGCAAGTGTAACACCTCAGCTGACGCTCTGTCCCGATTCAATTTCCCGTTGTTCTTTTCCCAGGAACCCGGAGCCGATCCGACCATGTCTGCTATCCCTCACTGGTCTCAACTAACCCTAGTCTGAGTCACCACCTTCACGGCACCACCAGTCTTACAATCTTTTGCCAAACAATAAACCATTACCTCCCTAAAAACAAGTCTTTGCGCCCTTTTCTTAACTACTCTCCTAGCAGAAAGGGCCTCACGGTGCAGCTCACCAGGGCTTACCTTACGGTAGACCAGGGCACACTTCAGGTCTAGTTTGTTGTCTGTCTTGTGGCGTGTTTATGTTTGCTCCTTCACAGCGTCAAGGACCGAGGGCTCCGACCATAAATAGGAAGGCCAGCATGGTGGCCTGCAATTATGGGAGGAGCCCGGAGGGTATATATACCAGACCTCTCCACGAGGCCGGTGTCGGTTCCAGCGCGCCGTACCCGCCCACCATTCCCCTTCTCAGAACACTCTAACACGTTTCTCTACAGAAACAGCCATTACTTCTCAGGTAAGCGCCCTTTTCTTAACTACTCTCCTAGCAGAAAGGGCCTCACGGTGCAGCTCACCAGGGCTTACCTTACGGTAGACCAGGGCACACTTCAGGTCTAGTTTGTTGTCTGTCTTGTGGCGTGTTTATGTTTGCTCCTTCACAGCGTCAAGGACCGAGGGCTCCGACCATAAATATAAACTACCCAGACACTGGCCTTAACCACTTTAGCCCGGGAATGATTTTCTCCCTTCCTGACCAGGCCATTTTTTGTGATACAATTTAACTTACAATTGCACAGTCGTACAACGTTGTACCCAAACAAAATTTATGTCCCTTTTCCCCCACAAATAGAGCTTTCTTTTGGTGGTATTTGATCACCTCTGCAGTTTTTATTTTTTGCGCTATAAACAAAAAAAACACTATTTTGTACTTTTTGCTAACATAAAAATCCCCAAAATAAAAACAACAAATTTCTTCATCAGTTTAGGCCAATATATATACTAGCTATTTTTGGTAAAAAAAAAAAAAAAAAAAATAACGCAATAAGTGTATATTGATTGGTTTGCGCAAAAGTTATAGTGTCTACAAAATAGGGGATATAGTTATGTCATTTTTTTTTTACAAGTAATGGGGGTGGTATGCGATTTTCATCAGAATTGCGACATTGCGGTGGACAGCTGCTTGTCCCTCTTGTATATGAGGTTACTGTATTGGATTTTAATACAGCAATAAAGATGCCTCCAGCGGTGTGTGGCCGTCCAGGATTTATTTTCTTCTTCCAAGTTTGTGCAGAGCCAGCACCTGCGAGCTCGTAATAGGGTGGGTGTTTTCCAAAAGGTCTGGAGCTTCTTGGACCCGCAATCCCTTCTCCTACATTGTGGTGGACAGATCAGACACTTTTGACACTATTTTGGGACCACTGACATTTATACAGCGATCAGAGCTGATATGGAGTAATAGAGGCGCGTGCCTGCTATGACGTCTTAACGGAGTGACGTATAGCTATGGCGATTTGCACAGCCGTGCCAACATGCCGCAGTATAACTGCAGCGGCTGGTCGGCTAGTGGTTAAAATGATCAGGGATAAACTTGACAAATGTTATGGTTCAGCAAAAGTAATAGAAAATGCACTATTTAAGAGACTTGATAACTTTCCTAAGATACCTAACCAGGCTTACCAGAATCTCAGGGAACTAAGTGACTTACTAATGAAACTTCAGGTAGCCAAAGCCGAAGTGAACTTACAAGGACTTGCTTTCCTTGACACAGCCAGAGGTGTCAACCCTATTGTACAAAAGCTACCTTATAACTTACAAGAGCAGTGGATCACACATAGCTCCAAACATAAAAGACAGTACAATATTCCATTCCCCCCCCCCCCTTTCCCTGTTTTTGTGGACTTTATAAGCCAGCAAGCTAGAACAAGAAATGATCCGTTCTGACTTCACATTGTCATGTGCTGCTCCTACAGGACTGAACCCTCGCAAACCTCCACTGGTCGGTACACAAAACTAAATGTGACACCTCCAGATTGCTTTCCCAGGTCTGTCAGCTTCTCTAACTCGGAAACAAAGGTCAAAGATCCTGGTAAGCAGTGTCCTTTGCACGAGAAGCCACATCCTCTTCTAAAGTGCAGAGCCTTCACAGAGAATTACAAAGCCTTCCTGAAGGAGAAAACATCTGCTACAAGTGCTGCTCATCAACATCTAATTTTGCCAAGGATTGTAAGGTCAGTGTAAGATGCACAGAATGTGACAGTTCAGATCACAAGACAGCTTTACACCCAGGGCCAGCCCCAGGGACATTACAATGCACCAACAATACTAGTAGGGTTGCCACCTGTCCGTGATTCACCCGGACAGTATGGGTCTTGAATCATGTGCCCGGGTTTTGTACTGCTTGACACCCGGGCACATTACTCAGTGCAGACCAGGGACAGACCATTTGGGCAGGGGGGAACATTAGAACACCTGCCACTGTGGAGACAGCAGAAGAGGCATTTCTTATAAATACACTGTGCCTGTGGTGTGTGTTGAGGATCCGAAGCTCCTTTCTGTCTTTCTTCCTCCCCTTCCTCCAGTCTCCTGCAAGGTCAACCCCCCCCCCCCCCCTAATCACTAGTGCAGTGTGGTGAGAGAATAGGGAGGCGGAGTTCACTGTAACTACTGTCGGGATGGCTGTTCACACTACATGCAGGGAGTAGTGAGCTGAGTTTTTTTTATGACAAAAGTCTCCATGGGTAGAAAGCTGAAAACTTTCACGAGCATTTGTTTTGCTGATGCAGTAAAGGGTTAAGTTAACAGGAGAATCGGAAGAGATACTGTGTGTGGGGGTGGGGAGTCTGCAGCCCAATCACAGTTGACAGATAACTTCTAGGCCTGTACAAACATCCCCAAATCCTCAGTCCAGATCATGTGAAGTCATTTATGACCATTCATGTAACCTGTGTGTATGTGGTTTCAGTGTAACTTCTGATTGTACAGACTTTGAGCTTGGATAACATGGGTTACATGAATGGTCATCAATTACCTTCACATCTTCCAGGTATACAGAGTGCTAGGATCTGGATTACAGTAATAGATATGTACTTCTTATACCAAATTGTTTTCATTCAGCAGTATTGTTTTATATAGTAGTGGATGAGATTTGTTTTGATTATAGACATTGCTATCTGACCACTTCTAAGCCCCTTCACCCACTCCCCCCCAGCTTGTATCACCCCCAGACCACTTCATACACACACCACTCAGAGCTGCTTCCTACCCCCCAGCTGAGGGACATCATTCCATGGTCACTTAGCTTCCCTTCCCAACAGCGCTCCCTAGTCACCCCACAGACACTGCAAGAAATCTTTCCCCATACTGCCCCCATCATACCCTCCGTACTCCTCTCCTGTAAGTACTGCCCCCATCATACCCACCACAGTCCTCGCCTGTACATACTGCCCCCATCATACCCACTACACTCCTCTCCTGTATATACTGCCCCCATCATACCCACCACAGTCCTCTCCTGTACATACTGCCCCCATCATACCCACTACACTCCTCTCCTGTACATACTGCCCCCATCATACCCACCACAGTCCTCTCCTGTACATACTGCTCCCATCCTCCCCTCCGTACGCCTCTCCTGTAAGTACTGCCCCATCATATAGCCCCATCATACCCACCGCAGTCCTCTCCTGTACATACTGCCCCCATCACCCCCTCCGTACACCTCCCCTGTAAGTACTGCCCCCATCATATCCACCACAGTCCTCTCCTGTACGTACTGCCCCCATCATACCCACCACAGTCATCTTCTGTACGTACTGCCCCCATCATACCCACCACAGTCCTCTTCTGTAAGTACTGCCCCCGTCATTCCCACTACACTCCTCTCCTGTACATACTGCCCCCATCATACCCACCACAGTCCTCTCCTGCACATACTGCCCCCATCATACCCACCACACTCCTCTCCTATACATACTGCCCCCATCATACCCTCCACACACTCCTCTCCTGTACATACTGCCCCCATCATACCCACCACACTCCTCTCCTGTACATACTTCCCCCATCATACCCTCCACACTCCTCTCCTGTACATACTGCCCCCATCATACCCACCACAGTCCTCTCCTGTACATACTGCCCCCATCCTCCCCTCCGTACTCCTCTCCTGTAAGTACTGCCCCCATCATACCCACTACATACTGCCCCATCATACCCACCACAGTCCTCTCCTGTACATACTGCCCCCATCACCCCCTCCGTACACCTCTCCTGTAAGTACTGCCCCCATCATATTCACCACAGTTCTCTCCTGTACATACTGCCCCCATCCTCCCCTCCGTACTCCTCTCCTGTAAGTAATGCCCCCATCATACCCACTACATACTGCCCCCATCATACCCACCACAGTCCTCTCCTGTACATACTGCCCCCATCACCCCCTTCGTACACCACTCCTGTAAGTACTGCCCCCATCATACCCACCACAGTCCTCTCCTGTACATACTGCCCCCATCCTCCCCTCCGTACTCCTCTCCTGTAAGTACTGCCCCATCATACCCACTACATACTGCCCCCATCATACCCACCACAGTCCTCTCCTGTACATACTGCCCCCATCACCCCCTCCGTACACCTCTCCTGTAAGTACTGCCCCCATCATACCCACCACAGTCCTCTTCTGTACATACTGCCCCCATCATACCCACCACAGTCCTCTCCTGTACATACTGCCCCCATCATACCCACTACACTCCTCTTCTGTACATACTGCCCCGATCATACCCACCACAGTCCTCTCCTGTAAGTACTGCCCCTCCATCATACCCACCACAGTCCTCACCTGTACATACTGCCTTCATCATACCCACTACACTTATCTCCTGTACATACTGCCCCATCATACCTACCACAGTCCTCTCCTATACATACTGCCCCCATCATACACTCCACACTCCTCTCCTGTACATACTGCCCCCATCATACCCTCCACACTCCTCTCCTGCAGATTCAGATATAAAGGGAAACTCTGTGGATTCAGATGTAAGGGAAAACGGCAGAATAAGATGTAAAGGGGAATAAACACTGTGCATTTAGATGTAGAAGGGGAACTGTGTTGACTCTGATGTAAAGGGGAACTTGTGTAATTAAATCCATATGATTAGCAATGTTATTTAATCACAAAATTGCTGTGCATTGCTTTGTACAGAGGTAATACATTTAATGTACTACAAAAAAAAAGTGGCGTGCGCTGCTGAAGTGTTCGGGATTGGCTTGACGAAAAGGTGGCAACCCTAAACATTAGTGAGCACGGCAGGGAAGAGAAACACACTGCTACAACTATTATCTATCTAGTCAGTTTATCCAGTAGGCCAAAAGAAAAAAAACATTAACTACTTCAGATCCACGCTATAGCCGAATGACGGCTACAGCGCGGACCTGCTTTGCCGGGAGTACGTCTATTGACATCCTCCCATGCACGAGCGGCCTGCGCGCCCCCTGTAAGGTGCATGTGGCGCGCTCTGTGATCAGCGAGTCTATGAGACTCGCTGGATCACAGATCGGAGTAAGTGGTCAATCCCGACCCCTTACCACGTGATCAGCTGTCAGCCAATGAGAAAAATGACCTGTTTGCTAAATTTTATAACAAACTGAAACATGATTTCTTTTCTAAATTTTCCATATTTTTTTGTTTGTTTAGCAAAAAATTAAAATCTCAGCTGTGATTAAATAACACCAAAAGAAAGATTTATTTGTGTGTGGTAAAAAAAATGCAAAAAATGTCATTTGGGTACAGCATTGACCGCACAATTGTCATTCAAAGTGTATCAGCGCTGAAACCTGAAAATTGGTCTGGGCAGGAGGGGGGTTTAAGTGCCCAGTAAGCAAGTGGTTAAGTTTTATGCAATTCTTGATGATCAAAGTAACACGTCTTTAGCCAGCTCACCCTTCTTTTACATATTCGGCATTAAAGGCTCCAACATGCTCTTCTCCTTAAGAACTTGTGCAGGAATGGAGGAGAGCATCTGGCTACCTAGTGGATTATATCGATGAACAAACATGCCTATCCTTACTAGGGATGGGTCGAACAACGTTGGGTTTGCGCCAGAACTTTCGAACATCAGGAAAGTTCGGAATTGAATAAGGAACCCCATTGAAATCTATAGGACCCAAAACATGAAAAATCAAAAGTGCCCATTTTGAAGACTTATATGCAAGTAATTGGCCATTCAATGGTTATGGGGGTCCTGGTACTGCCCTGGGGGACATGTATCAATGAAAAAAAGTTTGTAAAAAAACATTTTTAAATGAGCAGTGATTTATTGATGTTTAAAGTGAAAGTATAAAAATTGAAAAATTTCTTTCAATATAGTCCATTAGTCCACCTGTAAAGTGGCACATGTACTGTGTATAGAAGCTGCAGCAATAATTGCATTTATAAAGCCCAAAAAAATGCAATTTTCCCTGCAAGCTTTCTTTATTTTGTAAGCAACGGCTTGGGGAGCCAAACTGTATGATGAGGCCACAATGTTGGCATGGGGAACAAGATTAGAGATTTCTTGGATAAATTCTGGTGTCCCTCCCACAGACTTTGGATTTCTACTTCTGTAACAGGTGTGGAAAAATTGTACTTTGGGTGTCGGTGGCACATTCACACTGTAACCCTATAGAGGTACTCCCGATGAAAGCAAGAATTGGCCTTGCTGTCAAAAAATTGTAATGTTATGCACCTGTCAAACAGGTACGGAAAGATTGTTCTTTGGGTGTCAGTGGCGCCTTCACACTGTAACCTTATAGAGGTGCGTTTGATGGAAGCAAGAATTGGCTTTGCTGTCAAAAATTGTAATGACATGCACCTGTCAAACAGATGTGGAAAAATTGGTCTTTGGGTGTTAATTGTGCCCATGAAACCTACACCAAAAACATTCTTCCAGATGAAATCAACACCCACAACACTAGGCAGCCTAGAAGTCCTGCAGAGATTCCACATCCCAAAAACACTTAAATCTGCGACATCAGCATCAGGGGCTTCATAGCTGCTGGTAATCCAGGACTGACACATTTTGATAAAAGTCTGACGGTCCACAGAGTCTGTAGACAGACGCGTTCTATGATCAGTAACGAAACCTCCAGCAGCACTAAATGCCGTTCGGAAAGCACGCTGGATGCAGGGCAGCCCAGCAGCTCAATAGCTGTGGTCTAGACTCATGACCCAGTAAACCAGTGGATCATCGACTGGAAAGCTCTCCATCTCTGTTTTTGCCCCTAGATAATCGTCCACCATGTGATTCAGACGCTACCAATGAGATGTGGAAGCTTACGGCCCTGGATGGCGAGGACTAAAAAAAATCAGAAATGCATCACTTAGACGGCTGCCTTCTCCACTGCTTGTCTCTTTACCAACAGAAGCCTCAAAACTAAATTTTCCACAACACTGTAACCTACCAGAGTCGGGAAAAACTTATCTTTAAGGTGTCCTCAAGAGATTTTATCTTCTGCACTCTCTCTGTGGGGACAGGATGAGTTCTGAGACTTTCCCCTTATAACGGTGGTCAAGGAGGGTTGCCAACCAATAGTGATCCTTTTCCTTTACACCAGGGGTGCCCAACCAGTGGCCCGGGGGCCACATGTGGCCCGCGACCTCCTGCTCTGGGATGACGGGTTGCCAACCCGCCATACCAGAGCATTAGTGTTGTGAATAAATCCACTGCTAGAGCTTCTGTTAAAAAAAAAAAGCCACTGGTAGAGAAAGCAAGCGGCTGCAGAGCCGCAGAAGCTGATGCTTCCTGTATAGCACCAACTCCTATCACAGGTGGAGTGATACCAAATGTGCTCTGCTTGGAACAACAGCCGGCGATACCTGAATGGAAGACTGCTATTAAAGGTAAGTTTATTACCTAAATCACAGGCATATCTGTTCTGCGGTGGTTACTGGGCTGCTTTGAAACTGATCCGCAGGTGCAGCGCAGAACACCTGCAGGTTACCTTCACTGAGCCATAGACTTCTGTTATTAGCTGAAGGTTTGGTGGGCCACACCTGCAGGATATAATAGTGGTCTATGGCAAAGTACAGCTAACCTGCAGGAAAGCCACAGGTGCACTTGTCTGCACCCTCTGTGTGGGTAAACAACAGGACATCAGTGTGAAAACAGCCTTAGGCCCCATTGACACTATTGGTCTGACCCTCCGTTCACCTCTATCGAGCCGCAGATGTAAACAGACTTGTGGCTGTTTACACCCCACCTACCTCTAATCAGGTCCGTCCTCTTCTATCTGGGCAGATGGGATCCAAGGGCCTATAGAGTAGAGTGGGCTGTGTCCGTGTGCGCTTTGCATATGCAGAGTGGAAATGGAACTGTCATCCGTCTGCTCTGCTCATTGTGGCCCACAACCGGTTACCAAGTCGCTTAAGTGGCCCTCACTCTTCAAAAGGTTGGGGACACCTGCTTTACACCATGTATTCTTGGGTTCTTTCGCAGGCTTTGAGGCATAAGGGAGCCAATGCACCGCAAATTTGCAGAGGCATGAGAAGCAGACTCCTCAGGGGCACTGAGGATTATAGTATCTGGAATTGCCTCCTCCCAGCCACGTCCTCCTTTTCCTCCAAAAAAACGAGCCAGCCTGAGCCTGTCATTGTGCCATACGCACACGGGTACTAGTTGATGGCTGCACGTGCAGCCACTGCAGCATTGCCAAAGTCACGTTCCACTTGGTGGGCAGGTCACTAATCAGGCGGTTTGAATTTCAGCCAACCAAGCACTGGCTGTGTATGACCGCCTAAAATGGCTACCCACTGGCAACCCTGGGTACCTATTTAGGAAATGCTGTACCACCAAATTAAGGACGTGCCAGGCATGGCACATGTGTTAACTTTTCCTGTCTAAGGGCGGACAGGAGGTTTTTGCCATTATCACACACCACCATTCCTGGATCCAGCTGGCGTGGCGTGAACCACCTCTGGGGCTATACCTGCCGAGCTGCAAGAATCTCTTCTCCAGTGTGGTTCCTGTCCCCTAGACACACCAGCTGAAGCACTGCATGGCACCTTTTAGCCTGACTGATTGAATAACCCTTTGAACGCTTAGGGCATACTTGAGGTTCAGTTGCTGAGAGGTCATGAGGTATAGCAGGGACAGACTGAGGTGAGTAAAGAGGGACAGATTTGTGCACCTTTTGTATGCCTGGTCAAGAATGTGATACTCAAGTGGTTGATGTTTTTGCCACGCTTAATGCTCTTGAGACAAAGTTTGCAAATAGCAACAGTGCAATCGGCTGCACATGTACTAAAAAAGGCCCAGACAGCTGAGCTGTGGGAAATGGGTCGGTAGATAACAGCTCCACAATGTGATGGAATAGGGTGGCTGCTCTCTACTCTTCCATGATGGCTGCCTCGTTGGGGTTGTGCCTCACCCTCACTTTCCTCCTCTGCTCTATCTGCCACCCAAGTCGAGTCATTGACCTCATCATCATCTCCTCCATCCTCATTACCACTGGAGACAACTTGGCAATACGCTGCGGCTGGGGGAACATGGCTGCCAATTTGTGTACTAGTGTTCTCCTCTCTCTGTAGGCTTATGTTACTGCCTTCCTCAATCTCAGAGTCAGAACCAACATCTAAATTGAGTAATGGCTGTGCATCGTCAAGGAGCAAGTGGCTGATGCGGTGTTCAAATAAATCTGCTGACTCCTCCATGCCTGATGCTGGGGCTATGGCAGGAATAGCTGTGGACAAGGAGGCAGGTTTTGCCACTCTGGCAGCTGCAGGGGACTGTGCACTAGTCTCTCTGCTTGAGGAGGATGAGGACGGTTTAGTAAGCCAGTCCACCATCTCATCTGCCTGCTGTGGCTGGGTAGTACAGGCAACATCACTAAACAGAGGAAATTATGCCCTGCCTGAGGACTGACCACGTCTACCTTTGCCTGTGGACACATATGCTGCTGGCCCCCTTACAATGCATGGGAACGTCTGTCCTACCAGACATGATGGGGGGAGTGGGGCTTACTTATTTATAATATGTAATAAAGATGTGTAAATGTGTACGTGGATGCACTTTAGTGTTGAAAATATTTTATTGGTATTTCACAAGAAAAAACAGTAAAACAGTGAACATCACAAGATAAGTGTATGCAAAGAACGGTAACATAAGGATAATCGCAGGAGGCCAGCCAATGACTATCGTCCACAGCCGGACTCCGCCAGCAAGCTCGGAGAGTAGGGAAGAGAACCTGTTCTCTGGTCCACGAGGTTTTGCTAGTGAGAGCTGCTCATGAGTCACTACATGAGGTAATATGCAATAAGTAACCTAAAAAAGATAGAATAAAAGAGAAGAGAGGAGAGAGTAGAGCAAAGCAAAGAAGGAATAGAATGGTAGGGGGGTGAACAAAACAGTAGGGAGGAAGGAGAGAAGAGGGAGGGGGGGAGGGGATGAGGGTTATACCCATGGGGGGTAGGGTAAAAGGGAGTCCAGTGTGTCCCTAGATATCTGAGATTTTGTTCAGCAAAGTATCAGAGGAGGAGAAGCGGAGCCAGATCGACCATTGAGCTATAAATTTGGTGTATGTGTCATTGTCCAATGCCAGCATCTCCTCCATTCTCATGGTGTCATTCATGATCGATACCCACCGTGACAATGGAGGAGTGTTCTTTGTCTTCCATTAAGCGGGTATCAGTTACCTGGCAGAGGACATAAAGAAACGGAGCAATCTTTGTCTCTGCGACTTTATAGACCCAGGAAGTATGGAGAGTAGTGCAATTTTCGGAGAGATAGGAACTGGTCTATCAGCTATGAGATTATAACATTCAAAAACCTGTGTCCAGAAGGGGCGGATCCTCTCACAGTCCCACCAGACATGCATATATGTTCCGACAGAGGTTTCACAGCGCCAACAAGTGGGCGGTGCAGACGGGAAGATTTTGTGCAAAGTTGCAGGATCCCTGTACCATCTGGACAGGAGCTTGTAATTCTTTTCTTGAGAGTAGCAGGAGATGGTAGACTTATGTGTAAAATAAAAAGAGGTTTGCCATTCCGGCACAGAGATGTCTTCACCTAGGTCCGCAGTCCACATCCTGGAATAGTGCAGGAGTTGATCTTGTGTTAAGGTCTGTAGTAGGTTATATAAGGAGGAAAGGAGGTGCTTGGGAGTTTCTTGGAGCGAACATAGTTCCTCAAAGCTGGTATGCTTGCGGTGTATTTGAGAGGAGGAACCGGGGGTACCGGAGTCCCTTGTGATGAGTGTACAAATGTGTAAGCTTGTGGCCACTCAGCGTGTTTAAAGGACCCTAGGGAGGTTGCCCCTATTCCTTGCGGGAGAGCGGGATGGTCAAAAAGGGATGTCAGGGGGCCTGGGTCGGAGGAGAAGGTAGTGTTAAGTCCTTTCCTATACCATAGCTTCAAGGAGGCCAAAGTCAGTGGGGATAAGGATGTCAGGCGAGTATACTCGTGTTTGTAACCCCATAAAAGAGCCCGGAGGTCTACAGGAGAGAGGTCTTGTTCTACTGTCACCGAGGCCTTGCATGAAGGGCTGGGGAACCATTCTAGGATGCGGGCCATATGAGCCGCCGTATGGTAGGTCTCAAAGTCAGGGAGACCTGTTCCTCCCATTGTCTTCGGAAGCGTGAGCAATTTAAATTTAACTCTGGGAAGTCCCCGGTTCCACATGAATCTGATGGCTAGTGAGCGCAGGGAGGTAAAAAATGATTTGAGGACGTGGATGGGAACCGTTTGGAATAAATACAGGAATTTGGGCAGGGTGTCCATCTTTAAGGTGTTGATCCTGCCGAACCACGGCAGTGAGGACCCACCCCACTCTTCAAGGTCTTTCCTTATTCGAGAGAGTAGGGGAATATAGTTTAGGGAGAACAAGTTAACTAGGTTTGAGGTTATAATGATCCCCAAGTAAGAGATCCCCTTGGTCTGCCAGCGGAAAGAGAAATTAGATTTTAGAAGGGACAGAGTGGATGGGGCGAGGGATATGTTGAGGGCTTCCGTCTTAGCTATGTTAATCTTAAAGTTGCTATGGGTACCAAAGCGTTGGAATTCCCAAAGTAGGGATACGTGGATGCACTTTAAATCAATGGAAAACTGCACCAAACACACTCCACGGATACACTATAACAGGGCTCAAAATTTCAAGTCCTGAGCTACTAGCCAGGCCTTAAGGGCCAGTTACCCCACCCAATCCCTACCCTGCACCGCCCCTAATTCCACCCCTAAACACGCCCTCATAAACTATCTCATGAAATGACACTTAAATGTTTTATGCAGAATTAAGTTACAAAAATAAATATTAACAACAACTTTATCAGTGCAGACGCACCAGTGCTGCCTCACCAGTGCCCATAAATGCAGCCTCACCAGTGCCCATAAATGCAGCCTCACCAGTGCTCATTAGCACAGCCTCATCAATGCCGGCTCATCTGTGCCAATCAATACAGCCTTGTCAGTGCCCATCAATGCAGCCTCGTAAGTGCCCATCAATGCAGCCTCATCAGTGCCCATCAATGCAGCCTCATCAGTGCCCACCATTGCAGTCTCGCCTGTGCCCACCATTGCAGCCTCGCCTGTGCCAATAATTGCAACGTGATGTGTACCCACCATTGCAGCCTCTCCTGTGCCTATCATTGCAGCATGACCTGTGCCCACCATTGCAGCGTGACCTGTGCCCACCATTGCAGCGTGACCTGTGCCCACCATTGCAGCCTCACCTGTGTCCACCATTGCAGCGTGACCTGTGACCACCATTGCAGCGTGACCTGTGAACACCATTGCAGCGTGACCTGTGAACACCATTGCAGCGTGACCTGTGAACACCATTGCATCGTGACCTGTGAACACCATTGCAGCGTGACCTGTGAACACCATTGCAGCGTGACCTGTGAACACTATTGCAGCGTGACCTGTGAACACCATTGCAGCGTGACCTGTGGACACCATTGCAGCGTGACCTGTGAACACCATTGCAGCGTGACCTGTGAACACCATTGCAGTGTAACCTGTGCCCACCATTGCAGCGTGACCTGTGCCCACCATTGCAGCATGACCTGTGCCCACCATTGCAGCATGACCTGTGCCCACCATTGCAGTCTCACAGGTGCCCACCATTGCAGACTCACCCGTGCCCACCATTGCAGACTCACCTGTGCCCACCATTGCAGCCTCACCTGTGCCCACCATTGCAGCCTCACCTGTGCCCATCATTGCAGCATGATCTGTGAACATCATTGCAGCGTGACCTGTGCCCTCCATTGCAGCCTCACCTGTGCCCACCATTGCAGCCTCACCCGTGCCCACTATTGCAGCCTCACCTGTGCCCACCATTGCAGCGTGACCTGTGCCCACCATTGCAGCCTCACCCATGCCCACCATTGCAGCATGACCTGTGCTGAGGAAGAGAGAGGGCAGCTGGATCATCACAGGGTAAGAGAGAGTGGAGGAAGAGGAGAGCTGGCGGATCACAGAGCGTGGATATAGCCCGCTGTAACAGCTTACGTTAGAATTGCCGTCTGCTCGTGGTTACACATAGCCCTGCCTCCTGACCTGTGCCTGTGATAGACAGAATGCATCCCAGCATTGGAACGGCGTTCTGTCTATCACAGACGCAGGTCAGGAGGCGGGACTGTTTGTAACCACGAGCAGATGGCAATTCTAATGTAAGCTGTTACGCCGGGCTATATCCGCGCTCTGTGATCCAGCGGCTCTCCTCTTCCTCCATGCTCTCTTTCCCCAGGGCAATCGCTGGGAGAACAGCTCCCTGCTGGCGGTGATCGTACCCCCTCTCCCAGGTAGCCCACGTTCACAAGCCCTCATTTTCCACTCAAAAATGTGAGTAGACGAGTGGAAAATGTGAGGGCAGTATTATAATATACTGCAATATACTTTTTCAAACGTGCAGTAACACACAGAACTATATGGCGTTAAACTTGCAATAACGCAATGAAATATAGGCCTTAAACTTGCAATAACACAATGAAATATACAGCGTTAAACTTGCAGTAACGCACAGAACTGTGGCGCTAAATTTGCAGTAACGCAATGAAATATATGACATTAAACTTGCAGTAACACACAACTATATGGCATTAAACTTGCAGTAATGCACAGAACTATATGGCATTAAACTTGCAGTAACCCACAGAACTATATGGCGTTAAACTTGCAGTAACGCATTGAAATATATGGCGTTAAACTTGTAGTAACACACAGAATTATATGGCATTAAACTTGCATAGTGCACTTGATACCAGAACTTGAACCTCAGGCTCAGATAGTCCTACTCCTTGGGAGAGATATCTTATGAGTCCATAAAGTAAGAGCTCAAATACTTGGTCCCCACAATGTTCCCTATGCCCAGAAGTTAGGGGATGTCTGTCTAGGAAACATGCACAAAAGTGGGAACCTTAACATTAATAAATCACTGGGACCGTATGGCTTGCACCCGAGGGTCCCCAGTCAAGTAATTGCCAGACCATTGTTCCTAATTTTCACTGACAGTCTATAGAGTGAAATGGTACCAGCGGATTGGAGAAAAGCCAATGTGGCACCAATATTTAAAAAGGGCCCAAAATACATTCCTGGGAATTACAGACCAGTTAGCCTAACATCAATGCAAGCTCTTGCAAGCTCTTGGAGGGGATGATAAAGGACTATATACAAGATTTTAGCAATGAAAACGGTATCATTAGCAGTAATCAGCATGGATTCATAAAGAATCGTTCTTGCCAAACCAATCTATTAACCTTCTATGAGGAGGTGAGTTGCTATCTAGATAAAGGAAGGTCCATAGATGTGGTATATCTGGATTTTGCAAAATCATTTGACACAGTTCCCCATAAACGTTTAATGTACAAAATAAGGTACGTTGGCATGGACCATAGGGTGAGTACATGGATTGAAAACTGGCTACAAGGGCAAGTTCAGAGGGTGGTGATAAATGGGGAATACTCGTAATGGTCACGGGTGGGTAGTGGGGTCCCACAGGGTTCTGTGCTGGGACCAATCCTATTTAATTTGTTCATAAACGACCTGGAGGATGGGGTAAACAGTTCAATCTCTGTATTTGCAGACAATACTAAGATAAGCAGGGCAATAACTTCTCTGTAGGATGTTGAAACCTTGAGAAGAAGGAGAAGAAGATCTGAACCAATTAATGGGCTGGGCAACTGCATGACAAATGAGGTTTAATGTAGAAAAGTGTAAAATAATGCATTTGGGTGGCAAAAATATGAATGCAATCTATACACTAGGGGGAGAACCTCTGGGGGAATCTAGGGTGGAAAAGGACCTGGGGTTCCTAGTAGATGAAAGGGTCAGCAATGACATGCAATGCCAAGCTGCTGCTAACAAAGCAAACAGAATATTGGTATGCATTCAAAAGGGATTAACTCCAGGGATAAATTGATAATTCTCCCACTCTATAAGACTCTGGTCTGGCCGCACCTGGAGTATGCTGTCCAGTTCTGGGCACCGGTCCTCAGCAAGGATGTACTGGAAATGAAGTGAGTACAAAGAAGGGCAACAAAGCTAATAAAGGGTCTGGAGGACGTTAGTTATGAAGAAAGGTTGTGAGCACTGAACTTATTCTCTCTTGAGAAGAGACGCTTGAGAGGGGATACGATTTCAATTTACAAATACCATACTGGTGACCCCACAATAGGGATAAAACTTTTTTGTGGAAAGGGAGTTTAACAAGACATGTGGCCACTCATTAAAATTAGAAGAAAAAGAGGTTTAACCTTAGACTACATAGAAGGTTCTTTACTGTAAGAGTGGCAAGGATGTGGAATTCCCTTCCACAGGTGGTGGTCTCAGCGGGGGGCATCGATAGTTTAAAAAAACTATTAGATAAGCACCTGAATGGCCGCAACATATAGGGATATACAATGTAATACTGACACATAATCACACACATAGGTTGGACTTGATGGTCTTGTGTCTTTTTTAAACCTCCCCTACTATGTAACTATGTAACAAACCTACCTCTGTTAACAAAATGCTTACAAGTACATTAGAGAACAAACTTTTCCATCTATGCCACATCCACTTCATCAAAAAGGAATAGCCATACACTACTCAGTTGCCTTGTCCCTTCATAGGTCTCTATAGTGACAACCTTGCCTGTGACAGTGGCCAAGACCATTTAGGGTTCAGTGTCTTTCAAAGAACAGGTGGCAATGTCTATTGGGACAAACTCTTCTTGGATATAATGGAGCAGTGACTAGTCAAAGATGACACAAACAGCTGTGTTGCACCTCTTCCCTTCAGACCACAGAGGTGACTTCTACCTTATAACAGAGACCAAGTACAAAGGCGTTTCTCTTCTCTTCAAAGTAATTTTCAAAAAAAGCAGAAATAGCCCCCACTATTAAAGACTCTGAGGAGTGCTGGTACCTACCGATATTTGGCATATACCACTGTAGGAACCCGGGCCAGATCAGAGCAGTGTTTGATTGTAATCCGTGGCGGCTGGTGCTCATAATATTTGGGGGGACTCAAACAAACTGAAAAATTTGTGAAAATACTGAAAAAAAAAACATAAATCGCGGCCTCACTGTGCCCATAATATGCAGCCTCACTGTGCCCATAATATGCAGTCTCACCCGTGCCCATCATATGCAGCCTCACTGTGCCCATAATATGCAACTTCACTATGCCTAACATATGCGGCCTCACTGTGCCCATAATATGCAGCTTCACTATGCCCATCATATGCGGCCTCACTGTGCCCGTAGTATAGTTACATAGTAGGCGAGGTTGAAAAAAGACACAAATCCATCAAGTCCAACCTGTGTCTATGATTTTATGTCAGTATTACATTGTATATCCCTGTATGTTGTGGTCGTTCAGGTGCTTATCTAATAGTTTTTTGAAATTATCAATGCTCCCTGCTGAAACCACTGCCTGTGGAAGAGAATTCCACATCTTTACTACTCTTACAGTAAATAACCCTCTACGCATTTTAAGGTTAAACCGCTTTTCTTTTAATTTTTGTGAATGGCCGCGTGTCTTATTAAATTATTTTTCATGGAAACGTTTTATCCCTATTGTGGGGTCACAAGTACGGTATTTGTACATTGAAATCATATCCCTTCTCAAGCATTTCTTCTCCAGAGAAAATAAGTTCAGTGCTCGTAAACTTTCCTCATAACTAATGTCCTCCAGTCCCTTTATTAGTTTTGTTGCCCTTCTCTGGACTCTCTCCAGTTACAGCACATTCTTCCTGAGGACTGGTGCCCAGAACTGAAGGGCATACTCCAGGTGCGGCCAGACCAGACTCTTGTAGAGTGGGAGAATTATCGTTTTATCTCTGGAGTAATCCCCTTTTTAATGCATGCCAATATTCTGTTTGCTTTTCTTGCAGAAGCTTGGCATTTTATGGCAAGCTGTCATCTACTAGGACCCCCAAGTCCTTTTCCATTCTAGATTCCCCCAGAGGCCCCCCCCCCCCCCCCAGTAAGTAGAATGCATTCATATTTTTGCCACCCAAATGCATTATTTTAAATTTTTCTACATTAAATCTCATTTGCCAAGTAGTTGCCCACCCCATTTATTTGTTCAGTTCTTCTTACAAGGTTTCCACATCCTGTGGAGAAGTTATTGCCCTGCTTAGCTTAGTATCATCTGTGGATAGAGATTGAGCTGTTTATCCCATCCTCTACGTCGTTTATGAATACCGTATATACTCGAGTGTAAGCCGACCCGAATATAGGCCTAGGCACCTAATTTTACCACAAAAAAATGGGAAAACGTATTGACAAGACTATAGGCCTAGGGTAAGAAATGCGCAGCTACTGTAAGTGGAAAAGAGGGTCAACAAAGCCCATTTGCAGCCTCGCTGTGCCCATTTGCATGCCTCACCTCACAGATTGGGTTTCTAGCACCAAGTGGCCTGAGATACGGGGCCCCAAAGTCGGTTCGGAAAATGTCAAGCACTTTTCTGCAGCAGAGAATTACATTTTCCGAACCGACTTTGGGGCCATGTATCTCGGGCCACTTGGTGCTAGAAACGCCATCTGTGAGGTGAGGGCCCTGTATCTCGGTGGTAGGAACCCAAGCTTTTTGTAGTGCTAGTTCCACTGGGTTTGCACACCAAATTTGGGGTTCCTAGCACCAAGTGGTCCCGAGATACAGGGCCCCAAAGTCGGTTCGGAAAATGTCATTCTCTGCTGCAGAAAAATGCTTGACTCCAGTATAAGCCGAGAGGGGCATTTTCAGCACAAAAAAAATGTGCTGAAAAACTCGGCTTATATTCGAGTATATACGGTAAATTAAATAGATGTAAAAGATGCTTTAAACTGGCCCTCCTATGAAAGCACCGCTCAGCGCCAGGATAAGAGCACTTCAGGTCTCTATGTAATATAAGATGTCACCCATATGAAAATACAACGGTAATTATAAAATCACAATCTAAAAGCAGCCGCTAGAAAAACAATGTAATATAAAAAACAATATTAAAAATGCTCCAAATTAAAAGAGTCCTTTATAATATTATAGCAGTGCTCTTGTCAGATAAAACAATAACAAGCTTCCATATAATGATCATATATGAGTCAATAATGCGAAGGAGGCCAGTTATAACTTGTGCTGTGATTTGTTAAAGAGCAAAACACCATCCACCAGACACTTCACCACGTGAGGGAATCTCCCCTTTGGGGGTACACGGCATATGCCCCCTACACACGGTCGGATATTCTGATGCAAAAAGTCCGATCGGATTATGTTGTTCGGAAAATCCGATCATGTGTGGGCTCTAGCAGACTTTTTCCGTCGGAATTTCCGACGGAAAAACTTTGAGAGCAGGATGTAAAATTTTCCAACAACAAAATCCGATCGGACTTTTTCCGATCGTGTGTAGGAATTCCAATGCACAAAGTGCCAAGCATGCTCAGAAGAAATTTGGAGACGAAAGCTATTGGCTAATGCCCTGTACGCAGTCCCGTCTTTCGTTTTGTACGTCACCTCGTTCGGAATGATCGGATTTTCCGACAATTTTGTCCGACCCTGTGTGTGCAACACCAGTTTCAGACAAAATCTGTCGGAAATTATCCGACGGATTTGGTGATCGGAATGTCCGACCGTGTGTACGAGGGCTTAAAGTGCTTTGTTCAAATGTATTCACCCGGTCACCGGTAATGGAAGAGAAGAAACGTCTGTGTACACCAATGATCTACTTCCTGGATACTCGGCGACCCGTGGAACGCACACGTCACTTCTGGTAAATCACGGAGATCACGACCCTCAGATCACTGGTGTCTTCTCTTCCATTACCGGTGACCGGGTGAATACATTTGCACAAAGCACTTTATTACTGCTTCAGATTAACTTGACTTTTGTACGTTTAACTTGTAAGGGGGGTTTTGGGTTATATTAAAACTCATATACAGTATCACACTATGTGGACAATTCTTTTTTTTCACATGATTATACTGGAGCCTTGCACAGTGTGACTAGAGTTCGTGGAAGTTTGGTTGGAGCAGTGGAGAATCAGTTTTAAATTAGGCGCATTACATCCATATTTGTGGTGAGTGTACCCCCAAAGGGGAGATTCCCTCACGTGGTGAAGTATCTGGTGGATGGTGTTTTGCTCTTTAATAGGGGTGAGCCAAACACCCCTCGGTTCGGTTCACACCAGAACCTGCGAACAGACCGAAAGTTTGCACAAACCTTAGAACCCTGTTAAAGTCTATGGGACTCCAACGTTCAAAATCAAAAGGGCTAATTTTAAAGGCTAAAGTTATTGTCCTAAAAACGGTTTGGGGACCCGGGTCCTGCCCCAGGGGACATGTATCAATGCAAAAAAAAGTTTTAAAAACGGCCATTTTTATCGGGAGCACTGATTTTAATGATGCTTGTGAAAAAGTGCACCTCTTCAGAAGATTTCTGTCCCAATGACAAATGTTTTTAGAAAATGTGGGTTTTTTAGTGAAACAAGGATTGGTGATAAAGCATCAGTGGAGAGGAGACATGGTTTTCCCATATCAACTCTTACAGGAGAGAATTTCCCTTCCTAGGGGTAGATTTCATCTCACTTCCTGTTGTCTCCTTCCGTTTGCAAGTAGGAGTCGTTTGTAAGTTGGATGTTTGAAAGTAGGGGCCTGCCCTATATGCTCTGCAGACATTTGGGCCTAAGGTGTTGGTGTTGCTACAACACTGTAAGCCCTCACAGTTACTCTTGGTGGGCTCTGGAACGCCCTGCGTGAACTATTATATCAAGAATTGTAATTACATGCCATAGTTGAACAGTGGTAGAAAAATTGGGCCTTTGGTGGTGGTGGTGCTGGTGCCACAACACTGTAAGTCCTCATAGTTACTCTTGGTGTGAAATATTATATCAAGAATTGTAATTACATGCACCTGTTGAACAGGGGCAGAAAAATTGGACCTTAGGCACTGGTGCCACACCACTACAACACCTCACAGAAACTCTAGTTGGAGCGCAGGAATGAGCCCTGCTGCAAAGTATTGCATCAAAAATTGTAATTACACGCCCCTGTTAAACAGGGGCTGAAAAATTGGGCTTTAGGCACTGGTGCTGGTGCCACAACACTGCAACCCCTCACAGATACTCTAGTTCACACACACCCACTGCCGAGCTAACCCCTCACATATTGCATCAAAAATTGTAATTAAATCCACTGGTGGCGGTGCCCAGAACCAAAATTGGTCTTACAAGCTATCAGCATGATCATTGAGCAAAACAGAATATTCACTCAGCATCAGCATAGGCAGTCTTGAAGGGATCTGACATTTAAAAAAAAAATGATTCGGTTACATCAGCATCAGGTGCTTGGTAGCTGGTGGTGATCCAAGACTGATTAATTTTTATGAAGATCAGTTGATCAACCGAGTCGGTGGATAGCCGCACCCTGTGATCCGTTACAAAGCCTACAGCAACAATGAATGACAGGCCAGTAGCTCAATTGCAATTGTGTAATGATCCCCCCTCCTTGATCCGACGAATACAAGGATCCTTCCGCAGGCTTTGCAGTATCAGGGAGGCCATGCAGCGTAGGTTAGCTGAGGCATTCGGTCTTCTGGGTCACTAAGGATGACATGATCCGGAGACACGTACAAGTCCATGTGTTTATTGGGACTGTAAATGATCCCTTAAAGACTGCTGCTGATGCTGAGTGCCAGCAGATGCTGCAAAGACTGCTGCTGATGCTGAGTGCCTCCATGCTGACACAATCCTCCTCCTCCTCCTCTTCCTGTGTGATCGGCGGGCCAGCAGTAACACTTTCTAGATAAAGGGGGCCTTGAGAGGTAAGGAAGTCCTCCTCTTCCTGCCTCTGTTCTGCCTCAGGTGCCCTGTCCATTATTCCATGCAGCGTGTGCTCCAACAGGTGGACAAGAGGGACAGTGTCACCGATGCATGCACTGTCAATGCTCACCATCCTCATGGCCTCCTTAAATGGTGACAGGACAGTGCATGCATCCCTGATCATGGCCCACTGGCGTGGGAAAAAAAAAAAACAAGCTCCCCTGACCCTGTCCTGGTGCCATAGTCGCACAGGTACTCATTGATGGCCCTCTGCTGCGTGTGCGGCCGCTGCAGCATGGCCAACGTTGAGTTCCACCTGGTAGGCATGTCACAGATTAGACGGTTTTTGGGCAGGGTAAATTCATTTGGAGGTCAGCCAGCCTAGCACTGGCATTATATGACCGGCGGAAATGCACACAGACTCTCCTGGCCTGCCTCAGGACATCCTGTAAGCCCGGGTACCTGCCCAAGAACCGCTGCACCACCAAGTTAAGGAAGTGAGCCAAACAGGGCACATGAGTCAGTTGTCCTTGTCCGAGGGCGGAGAGTAGGTTGGTGCCATTGTCACAAACCACCATTCCTGGCTTAAGCTGGCATGGCGTCAACCACCTCTCAGCCTGCCCCTGCAGAGCTGACAGAATCTGTGCCACAGTGTGGCTCCGGTCCCCTAAGCACACCAGCGCAAGCACCGCATGGCATCTTTTTGCCTGCGTACTCGAACGCCTACAGAGCACCGCTGGTTTCAAGGACAAAGCACAGGAAGAGGCCATGGAGGAAGAAGAAGAGGAGGGGGTGGAGGAGAGAGGTGTGCCAGAATCACCAGTAGTAGCATTTTGGAGGCATGGTGGCGGAACAACCTCCAACACTACTGCACCTTGTCCTGTATCCTTCCCAGCTGCCAGCAGAGTCACCCAATGCGCCGCGAAAGATAGGTAACGTCCCTGTCCATGCCTGCTGGACCATGAGTCAGCAGTAATATTCACCTTACCGCTGACCACCCTGTCCAGCGAGGCCAAGACATTGCCTTCCACATGCAGGTAGAGAGCCGGAATCGCCTTCCGTGAGAAAAAGTGGCGTTTGGGAACATGCCACTGAGGAACCGCACATTCCACAAACTCATGGAAGGGGGCAGAGTCTACCAACTGAAAAGGCAGCAGTTGAAGTGCTAGCAATTCAGCCAAGCTAGCATTCAACCGCTGAGCATGTGGATGGCTGGGAGTGAACTTCTTTCGGCAGTGCAGAAGCTGGGGCAGGGAAATTTGCCTTGTACAATCTGACATCGGTGTACCGATAGCAGATTGCCCGCAAGTACTTGGCTGTGGCACACCTAATTCTACACCTTCATTCCTCTCAGTGAAGGTTTCAGAGAGGACTGAAGGCATAGTGGGATTGGAGATCCCAGCTGATGAGGAGCAAGGAGAGGTCCGCTTTGTTCTTTGGTGTGGGTCTTTTAGGTAAGCTTGCCAACGAACTGCATGGCAGGTCGACATATGTCTGGTCAAGCATGTGGTGCCCAAGCGGCTGATGTTTTGGCCACGCGAGATACGCTTGAGACATATATTGCAAATAGCAGCGGTACGATCTGATGCACTTGTCTCAAAAAAGGCCCACACTAAAGAACTTTTGGAATAACGAGCAGAGGCAGCAGGGCCCTGCACATGCGGAGCTGGCCCCTGGAGGGCATCCTGCCTCATTGGAGATGTGCCTCCTCCTCCTCCTCTCTCCTATCAGGCACCCACGTGCCTTCAGTGACCTCATAATCCCCTCCCTCCTCAGTATGCTGCAGCTGGGGGAACATGACTGCCAGATTGCTGACCTTCTTGGGCACCCCCTCTCTCTGGGCTCATGTTACTGCCTTACTCTAGCTGGGTACCATCATCAGAGCCTTTAAAACGCTGGGCATCCTCCTGGAGCATGTTCCCAACACTGTGGTCAAACAGTTTGGGGGACTCCTCAGGAGGACATGGCAGGGCTAGGGAAGGAGTGACTGATGCCATTGAGCCGAGGGATGAGGCCGCGTTGGCAGCTGCTCTGCCAGACAAAGTACCCTGAGCCTGGGTGAGAGAGGATGAGGAGGATGAGGAGGATGAGGACGGCGTGGTCATCCACTCTACCAAGTCTTCGGCATGTTGCGGCTCAACACGGCCACGTGCTGATGAGGATGCACCGTGTCCACAACCAGCACTGTTGCCTCTAGACACCAAGCCTGTTGCCCTCTTTTATTGGCTCATGACTGTCTGCCTCTCCTTGTTGGCCTTCCAGACATACTAATAGCCTGCAGGGATATGTAGCTGCACAAAGCTGGGACGTATATATATATATATATATATTGTACAGGACACCAAGGTTGGGTCCTGGACGGGTGCTATATATAGGGTTATGGTCCCTTTAAGGGAATCACAGTATAGTTCAGGTGGTCACCCAAAATGGGTGAGGGGTTCCGGGATTAGTCAAGCAGGAGAGGACTGACTCGCAGTCCTCTCTATGTTAATAGAGAGTTATTTGGGACCCGGAATTTGGGAGGCTCTGAAGTGATATTTGGGTGGGAAAGAGCCTCCCTCCCTGACCACAGGGATTCAGCACACATGGGGTTAAGGGCCTCCAGGAAACAGCTCATAAGACAGGAAGTAGTGAAGAGTTGGTGGTGAGGATGAGTAGGTGATTACACCTGTCTGATGAGCTGTGTTGCTGTATGGAGGCTGCTAAAGATTCAGCAAGGACTTTAAACTCTGGGGTGAAGACTAGGGTGACCACATTTCCAAACTGCCATTCAGGGACGACCCCCCACTTGGGGCAGGGGCATATGAAATCAAAAGAGGGTCCTAGGCATCAAGAACAACAACAATATGGCGCATAAAGCACGTTGTGGTGAACAGTAGACATGTCTTAAATTGCGCTAAAGATTGGCTTAAAGGGGGTGTTGTTAAAGAGAGTCTGAGATGACTTACATAGTGCAGAATGTGGTAATGTTAAATAGGGAATGCAGAGTGTATGACAGTGAGTGGTATTCACAGGAGAGGAGTGCGGAGTGTATGGCGGGGGGTAATATGTACAGGAGAGGAGTGCGGAGTGTATGGCGGGGGGTAATATGTACAGGAGAGGAGTGCGGAGTGTATGGCGGGGGTAATATGTACAGGAGAGGAGTGCAGAGTGTATGGCGGGGGGTAGTTAGTGGAGAGAGGAGGAAGAGGAGTGCAATACCACCTCCTGATAGTCTGTCAGCCACTGCTATACCACCTTGGTGGTGGGGCACTCCGAAGGGTGTAAGGGGGCACTCTGGAGGCACCAAGGGGGCACCCTGGAGGTTGTAAGGGGGGATGTAAGGGGGCACTCTGGAGGCACTAAGGGGGCACCCTGGAGGTAAGGGGGGATGTAAGGGTGCACTTAGTCAGAGCCCCTTACATCCTCCGGGGTGCCCCCTTAGTGCCTCCTTACATCCTCTGGAGTGTGCCTAACATTCTCCTCCACAGTGCCTCCTTACATCCTCCTCCAGAATTGCCCTGAATCTCTAGCAAAGTTCCCAGGATTCCAGACAGTACAATTGTCCCCTCAATAGCAGCCAGTTTGTCTTTAGGAAAGGGGCAAGTAGTCAAAGAAGAATACTTGCAGTGGTTTTGGGGGATAAGAGCATGTTGTATTTGCTAAGGGGCACACTTTGGGAGGGGAGAGAAATTGTGCTGGAAGGGGGGGTTGAATAAAAAATCTGACCCCCCCAGCACAATTTCTCTCCCCTCCTAAAGTGCCCCCCTAGCACATACAACATGCTTTTATCCCCCAAAATCACTGCAAGTATTATTTTTGGACAACTTGCCCCCTGTCTCTGTCTCCTTCTCCTGCAAGTGCCGAGCATTAATATTCTGTACAAACCTCAGATCAGCACGTCCCGTCCTGTTGTGTGCTGTGTCCATTCTCCTCCCCCTCCTTCTTCTGTCTGTGACATCCGAGCCGGGGAAAAGGGGGAAAGGGGGAGGGGACTTCAGTCCTGTGTTAGAGTGAGGTGGGCAGGAGGGGAAAAAGGGAGAGGGAGAGATGCTGTGCACACTGTAATTGCAGCGTGTGGGTACAGAAAGACCCCACACAAGCTGCAAGCCAGTCACTGGAGCCAAGTGCGGAGGTGGAAGAACCAGCAGTGACTCCCAGGCAGCACTAGCACAGAGGAGGAGGAGGAAGAGAACTCCTCCTCCGCTTTTAGCGCTGGGCAGTGACGTCACTGGTTACCAAACGCCACGGCAGCTATAGCAACAAGTGATCAGGAGTAGGTGGAGGAGGCAGAGCCAGAGCCAGCGCTATGGCGGCTTGGTCCCTCCTGTTCCCAGATTATAAGTTTCATTCCAGGACACTGTATTGTCCCGGAATGAAGATGCCCGGGACCGGGGACAAAAATGTACATTACGGGATAATCCCGGGCAATCCGGGACACGTGGGCACCCTAGTGAAGACCCAGCTACAAAAACTGTATGTGCTTTTTCCTTGATTTTGTTTTGTGCTGAAGATAAGCAGACTTTATTTTATGCTGAAGATAAGCGGACTTTGTTTTGTATTTTGACCTGTGTGCTGAAGGAAGCCTTATTTTTGATTTGCTTATGAATAAATGTCTTTTGTTTCAAGTTTAAATGGTTTATGCACTTAATCCCGTGGAGCTATTATCCCCAAAGTTTACAACTGGTGTCTTGGATGCTGGCAAAAGTGCATTTGCAGCCGCAAAAAACCTTTAAAACTGACATTTAGAAAGACAGTGTACAAATGGCATGTCATGGGTTAAGTCAGCTCAGACGCTGCAAGCAGCAGGTAAAGACATGGAGAGATCCTGGCCCGCCTAGGAGTGACCATGGCCGTCCGGGCTCAGAGGGTGCATCGCTGGCGGTACAAACCTGACCGACCACCCAGGTCCCAAATGCATGAACTGATACAGCTGGTTAAAAAATGGCTGCAGCCAGAAAAGCTGTCAGGCCCACAAATGGTGGAACGTGTGGTGATGGACTGGAACCCGCAGTCCCTGCCAGATGACCTACAGCGCTGGGTAAGCCATGGAGACCCTGCAACCGCTCACCAGCTGGTTGAGTTGGTTGAAAGGTACACCGTGGTGGAGGACCTGCTTGGGCCTGCCAAGCGTCGGGAACCCACACCAAGGGCAACCAGACCGGCCATAGCACCTGCCAGACATTGGAACCCGCAACCCTGCACCATCATCTGCAGAACCTCAAAGGTCGATTCCTGTCCCAAGGATGGGAGGCCTACAGTGTTGGCGATGTCGGTCCTGGGGGCATACCTGGGCACAATGGCCACTTCAGGAGGAGCCGATGGATTGCGGGACTGGTCGGAGAAGCTCCTTCTATGTGCAAAGAGTGTGTACCACTCATCTTGATCTGGTTGAAGGACAGTTTGAGTGTGAAGTGTGGGTGAACCACCCTCCTGCCAGGGCCCTACTGGACTCTGGTAGCATGGTATCACTTGTACATGCCAGGGTGATTGGGAGACTTGGCCCTGTAAATAAAACTCTACGTGTAGTGTTTATCCATGGGGATACCAGGGAGTACCCCCTGGTTCCGGTGACTGTTTCTTATGGCCGTACCTCAGTGACACAAGAGGTTGGGGTAGTAAGAAGTTCAATACATGATATTATAGTGGGGCGGGACTGTCCGCTATTTCTCGAACTGTGGAACCAGGCACAGATGGGGCTGCCAGGACAGCCAGGAGAACTGGGGACACTGGGCCTGGAAGAGATGGAGTCTGACGGGTCTGTGCCTGAAACCTCTGAGGGGGAGTCTTCCCATTGCAGGTTATGCTGGGGGAGGATGATGAGGAGCTCTCCCCGTTGTCGTTCCCGGTTGAGGAGGGTGAAGGGGAAACATCCTCAAGGTCAGTGCACCCAGACCTGGATGTACCCAGGGGTGCGTTTGTCACCGCCTAGTAGCAGGATCCTACCCTGGACAATGCTCAAGAGCAGGTTTCTGTTGTTGATGGGGTCTCACAAATACCAGGGGCAGATCAGAGGTTTCCTCATTTTGCATTGAAGGGGGACTTGGTTTATCGAGTGGCTGAAAGCCGAGGGGAAACTGTAGAGCAGTTGCTGGTTCCTCAACCATATAGGCGGATGCTACTTGATCTAGCCCACAACGACGAACTGGGAGGACACTTGGGGGCAGAGAAAACAGAGGCCAGGATAACCGACCAGTTTTACTGGCCTGGGGTGAAGGCCGAGGTTAAAAGATATTGTGCATCTTGTCCCATTTGCCAGTTAACTGTCCCAGTGCCACACTATAGAAGCCCTCTGGTACCCTTGCCAATTATTGAGGTTCCATTTGAGTGGATTGCTATGGATCTCGTGGGACCCCTGGTAAAGTCGGCAAGGGGGCACCAATATATATTAGTCATCCTAGACTACGCAACCAGGTATCCAGAAGCAGTTCCTTTGAGGAAAACTTCCTCTAAGGCCATTGCCCGGGAGTTATTTCAAATGTTTTCATGAACTGGATTCCCCAGAGAGATACTTACGGACCAGGGCACCCCTTTTATGTCAAAGGTGATGGCGGACTTGTGCAGACTATTTCAGATTAAACTGTTGCGGACGTCTGTCTATCACCCGCAGACCGATGGCCTAGTTGAGAGGTTTAATAAAACTCTAAAGTCCATGTTAAAAAGAGTGGTCCAGAAAGACGGGAATGATTGGGATATGTTACTCCCTGCCCTCTTAATTGCCATCCGGGAGGTTCCACAAGCATCCACGGGCTTCTCACCGTTTGAGCTAGTGTATGGACGAAGGCCCCGGGGGTTGCTTGATCTAGTAAAAGAAACGTGGGAAAGTGAGCCCTCACCGCACAAAACCGTGGTAGAGCATATCTCTCAAATGCGAGAGAGGGTGGCTAAGGTGATGCCGTTGGTGAGGGAGCACATGCAGAAGGCTCATGATGCCCAAAGAAGGGTGTATAACAGATCGGCTAAAATTAGACAGTTTCAAGTAGCCTGTCCTAATACCCACAGTGGAGAGCAAGTTCTTGGCCAAGTGGCAAGGTCCGTTTGAGGTAGTAGAAAAAGTGGGTGAGGTGAACTACAAGGTACACCAGCCAGGGAAAAGAAAACCATACCAGATCTAACACGTAAATTTGTTGAAACCCTGGAGAGACAGAGAACAGGTGTCCGCTGTGGTGGCGGTACAGTGAGGGGACCATGCAGGAATCGACCTGGTGCAGGTTGCTGCTACCCTAACTAGGCCCCAAACCCAGCAAGCAAAAGAGTTTCTGCAAAGAAATAGGGACATGTTTTCGGGGTTGCCGGGTCTCACCAACGTCATCAAGCATGACATTGTAACAGAACCCAATGTAAAAATCCGGTTAAAGCCTTACCGTATCCCAGAAGCTCATAATGTTTCTTTTTTGGCAACAAGGCTATTTCGTTTTTTCATTAGTGAATGTTCTCGATCTAAAAACAAAAAGCATATACTCTAGTCAGAATCAAGACTTTAAATATCTTTATTTAGTAAAAATTTTATATATTTTTCATGCTTGCATCACAAATTTGCAACAGCTGAGAACATTTTTAGAATCCAGTGTTATTGGACACATTTGATGTGTTTAAAATTATATTCTATAGGAAATTCAAATAATCTAAATTTTACACGTCCTTTTCTCTGGAGGCTTAAATACTGTCCATACTAAACTGCAGTTTTTGTGTGTTTTTTCCATTAAAAAAATTGAGTGTTTATGTTATTAAATGAGGTGATTGGTTACCCAAGTGCGCAGCTACATTTAACCACTTGCCGATCGTATACTTGGTACGTGATCCTGCACTTCCGGGTTTGGGGTGCGCCACAAGTGACCCGCTCCCACTGTGATTGGACACAGCAGGAGCCAATCCAGCAGACTTGACATCTGACGGGACCCGCTGATTGGTCAGGACAGAAGCAGAACAGTGGTCTGTAAACAAGGGAATTGGAATGAATGAATGGGGTGCCCTTAGTGGCCATTGGGCATCACAGTATAATGAGTGTCGTGTCCTGGGAATACGTAGAGATTTGCTAGAGAATAATGGACTTTGAAGGCACCTTTAAAGTCCATTATTCTCTAGCAAATCTCTATATAAACAAGGCAGACTGTTGTTGTGTCAGAGGGGAAAGTAGTAATCCTGTGTTTCTGCAAAGCAGGAACACGGATCTCTGACTTCTGACAGTAAAAGCACCTCCCCCACAGTTATCAAGCACAACCTAGGAACACATTTAACCCTTTGATTGCCCCCAATGTGAATCCCTTCCCTTCCAGTGTCATTAGTAAAGTGACAGTGCATATTTATAGCACTGATCACTGTAATATGTCACTTAGTGTCCTATTTGTCTACCGCAATATTGCAGTCCTGCTATAAGTCACTGATCGATGCCATTATTAGTAAAAAAAATTATAAAAATTACATAAATATATTCTATAGTTTATAGGCACTATAACTTTTGCGCAAACCAATCAGGACTTTTTTTTACCAAAAACATGAAGCAGAATATATATTGGCCTTTCTTCATTTATGAAGAAAATATATATTTTTTTTTTTTGGCTATGTTTTATATATATAAATATATATATATATATTTTTTATTTTTTTTTCAAAATTGTCAGTCATTCTTTGTTTACAGTGTAAAAAAGAAAATAACCTTGGCAATCAAAAACCACAAAAAGAAAGCTCTATTTGTGGGAAAGTAACCCAAAGCCGTAAAAAATGGACTGGCCTTCTGGAGCTGTGGTTAAGCATCAAGTTTACAGCAAATAATTTATTATTTATCGAAACTGTTCACTGCTGTTAACATTTTACTATCTAAAAGCAGCCATTCCACAGATATTAATATAATGTCAAGGTAAGGGCAGTACAGTAAATTTACCATTTTGTTTTTACTCTGCATTGTTTTAATACAAGTCAAGATTAACAAAACATGGAATAATGGCTGAACTTGAATCCCTAAGACTTATCATATTTATTAAAATGGTGGCTAATTTTCTCCTAAAATCATGAACCTTGGTGCAAATAAACTACAGATAAGCTGAATGAACTAACCTCATGCAGGCTAAGGTTACAGGACCCTTTATCATTCTAGCAAAAAAAAAAAAAAAGGCTGGGCAAATATGGCTTAACCTAGCTATTTGTCCTGAGTGAGTCGTTAACCCCTAAAGCATTCTTCTAGTATAGCAGATATATGAAATTACCATTAACATCCAATAGAGTTGCTTCATAGCAAGGCCAACCTCCTGGAGGGCATTTTCCTTGTCGCCATTCCATCATATATGTTTATAGCCCCTGATCCAGTCACATTTAATCACACTGTATGTATGTGCATCATCACCTTCTTCCCATCACACCAAAGCAAATCTTGTCATCTTGTGCGCAGTGCAGTCCAAACTTCAATGATGCTAAAACAAAGACCTTGTGGAACACAGTTTAATAATGAGGTATGGTGATACGGGAATCTCCACCTTTTTTTTTACTTGCTAGAAAGGCCATCAATTTTACATAATTTAGCAGTGTGACTACTTTTAATGGGTTAGTTCCTGTGATGTTATGTTAAAGTGGTTGTAAATCCTTTACAACCACTTTTTGCTACAGGTAAGCCTATAGGCTTACCTGTGGCTACCCCAGATATCTCCTAAACCTGTACCATTTAGGAGATATCCCCTGTATCTGCATGTGCTGACATTATCCGCACATGCACACTGAAGCAGTGTGCTGTTACCGGCAGCTCCTGTGCAAATGCGCGGGAGTGATGTCATCGCGCCGAAGCCCACGATACCTGGAAGTAAGCCCCCCAGGATAGATGTAGCCGGCTTAAGGGGGGGTACAAGGACTGCTGCGGGGGCTTCAATCTAAGGTAAGTAATAACTTGCTATGCAAACTAGCTCATTATGCCTTTGTCTTGCAGATTTTTTTTTTTTTTTTTTGTTCGTGGGTTTACAACCACTTTAAAGGAGGTCCACCCACCCCTGCAAAAAATAAAAGCCAGCAGCTACACATACTGCAGCTGCTGACTTTTACTATTAGGACACTTACCTGTCCTGGAGTCCAGAGATGTCAGCACTGCAGCTCATGTTTCCATCACCATTGCCAGTAAGGGAACCCTAGGTGAAGCATTATGGATTCATGCTGGGTCCCACCTGCGCATGCGCGAGGCATCGCTGTGCTCTCCTACTGGCTCGGTGGTGGGAGGGGGGAGCCGAGCTGTGGCGTAATGCGCCGCGGCCCGGACTCCCGGAAGTGGGGAGAGAATACCCCCCGAAAGGTGCGAAATGAGGCACCAAAAGAGGGAGGAGACAAATGAGCGGAAGTTCTACTTTTGGTTGGAGCGGCGCTTTAAGATTTTTTTTTTTTCATATCGGTCTAAAAGCACAAAATAGTTACATAGTTACATAGTTAGTTAGGTTGAAAAAAGACACAAGTCCATCCAGTTCAACCACAAATAAAAATTAAAAAAAATAATAATAAAAAAAAAATAATACAATGTATTAAAATGTACAAACAAGGCCAATATTTGGTTCATCTTGTGAGGTGAGAGCGGTATTATATTGGTAGAGGGATAAGTGCACTACAAATACAAGCAAGCCCATAGTGCCCACTGGTGGAGAACATTTTATGTACGTGCACTTTTTTTTTATGATTATTTTTTGCTGCTAAAATATATCATACTAAAGAAAATGGACACAGGACACTGATATATATATTTTTTGACGGTTTTTAATTATATTATCTTGATGTGACTTTATTGTTTTTACACCTTGAGGATTATAGTAAATAGTTTATTGGGCAGGCACATTTTTTGTGTGTGTGTGTAGTTTATTGCGCAGGCACAGTTTTTTTATTCTTATCTAAGTGTGAATAACATTTTTTTGTACCAGCAGCAGTATCTTATGTTTATATACTTTCACTGGGCACATACTTGTTAGCACTGGAGTATTTTACATAATTATTCATATAATATTATATGCAGCACTCTGCACTCACTAAGATTATGGTGACTGGGTGTGGAAGGGGAGCCACTCACTAAGATTATACTGCATGGTGAATAAATACAGAATGAGAACTATTCAGCAGGGAGTTATTTGATAAGAGGCACTTACCTTTAATCCAGGAGATAGCTCTCCACCATGCTTTAGGCCTTAACAGGAACAGGAAGTGAGAGTTGAAAGTTTACTCTAGTTCCTCCCACAGATGTGCTTTAGCTCTGTCTGTAGTCTGTACTTCTACACATGTTGTTTTTTGTTTTTGGTGAGTTTTCCCCAGGGCTGGAAATTTATATATATGTATATGTGTGTGTGTATATATATGTAGCAGCTGAATTTTTCTGGGCTTACCAATTACCTCCTCCGCCTTGTAGGTAGGGGGGAACCTGGCCTTGGGGCACCAAGAGACCTTGATGTATCCTGTATACATGACTGCTGCCAGTAAAAATGCAAGTTTGTGGCTGTTCCTTAACCACCTTGCGACCGCCGGCTGTCAAATGACGGCCAGGCGGCGCAGCTCTCAGCACGGGAGGGCGTCATATGACGTCCTCCCCTTCAGTGCACTCCAGGGAGCGCGCGCGCGCTCTCGCCGTGTCACTGGGCACCCGATGCGTGTGCCCAGCGGCCGCGATGTCAGCTGGGCACCCGCGATTGCCCGGTAACGAAGCGGGACCGTGGATCTGTGTGTGTAAACACACAGATCAACGGTCCTGTCAGAGGAGAGGAGCCGATGGTGTGTTCTCTGTACAGAGAAACACCGATCGGTTTCCTCCCCTTGTGAGTCCCCTCCCCCTAAGAATCACTCCCAGGGAACATAATTAACCCCTCCCCGCCCCCTAGTGGTTAACCCCTTCACTGCCAGTGTCATTTATACAGGAATCAATGCATTTAAATAGCATTGATTGCTGTATAAATGACAATGGTGCCAAAAATGTGTCAAAAATGTCCGGTGTGTCCGCCATAATGTCGCAGTCACAATAAAAATCGCAGATCGCTGCCATTACTAGTAGAAAAAAAAATATTAATAAAAATGCAATAAAACTATCCCCTATTTTGTAAACGCTATAACTTTTGCGCAAACTAATCAATAATCGCTAATTGCGATTTTTTTTTTACCAAAAATATGTAGAAGAATACGTTTCGGCCTAAACTGAGGGAAAAAAATGTTTTTTTATATATTTTTTGAGGATATTTAGTATAGCAAAAAGTAAAAAATATAGTTTTTTTTTAAACTTGTCGCTCTTCTTTTGTTTATTGCGCAAAAAATAAAAAACGCAGAGGTGATCAAATACCACCAAAAGAAAGCTCTATTTGTGGGGAAAAAATGATAACAATTTAATTTGGGTACAGTGTTGTATGACTACGCAATTGTCATTCAAAATGCAACAGCGCTGAAAGCTGAAAAATGGCTTGGTCAGGAAGGGGGTGAAAATGCACTGTGTGGTTAAGGAACTTGTGGCAAGTTTTTTTTTTTTTTTTTTTCTGTTTATTGAGTTTTTTAACATAAACAACATATAACAACTACTGGGCCATGTTAACATAACAGCAGCCCAGTCAATTGGCCACGCAGGGCCCAACATTAACAGTTCCATTACCCGCCCCTCTCCCCCCTCCCCTCCCTCCCCTGTTTGTCACAGCTCAGCCCCTTTCGTTATACGGATTACAAGTCCGGACGTATGCTCCCTCTCTCACTGAACAACATTGCTGTTAGCATTAATGCATCTGAATTTTTGGTTCCACCACCTTTCTTAAGATATTTATTAGACATTCGTTCGGCCTTTTCTCATCCTCACAACCATCATCTTAGAGATTACCCTCGGTCTGTATTCAGAAATGTTCTTTATTGAACTAGGACTAATTGCTCATCATTACTCCCTCATCCCACTGTGTTATCAGATTCATACCAGGCCTTCCAGACCTTATAAAAAAAATTCCCACATCCTCTTGCCCTGTACGTTGTCTTGTAATATGGTAACATAGAAAGTTAATGTCTGGGGCTTGTTGGTTCTTCCATTTGAGCAGTATGGCCTTTTTGCCATAAAATAACAGGATAGTAAGTAATGTTCTCAATGCCCTCCTCTACCAATCCCAATAAGCACACCTTCACTGTCAGGGAAATCGGTATTGTCAATATATCCGAGATGCAGTCTGTAATTTCTCGCCAAAAACCTTGAATTAGAGGGCAGTGCCAGAATATGTGGCCAGCGTCTGCCGGAGAAAAGGTCCACCTCCAGCATTCTGCCGTTGGTGTCCCATATATTCTGGCTATTCTAGCTGGAGTATAGTAGCTTCTATTCAAAAATTTAAATTGTATCAGTCGGTCTCTAGCCGACACTAAGTTTTGAAAGGGCTGTGTCCACAAGTCATCCCAGTCCTCACCCTGTATTTCTGGGACTTCAGCTTCCCATTTAGTTCTACACTTATTTAATGCCTTGGGTGTGCTTTTAAAAAGTTCCTTGTAAGTTGCAGAAAGTGTCTTGGGCAGCTCCTCCTCTAGCAGAGATTCAAGCGTTGAGGGTAGAGCTTCCACCCTCATCACCTCAAACTGAGCCTGATACGCATGTCGGATCTGGAGGAATCGGAAAAAATAAGTGTTTGGTAGGTCATGTCTTGCCTGTAACTGCGAGAAGGTTTGTAGTTCTCCCAAGTATGTTAGGCCCTTCGGTGTTTTTACCCCTTTTGTTGCCCAGATCATAGGATCTGGCAATCCATAGAAGTGAGGTAGTCTTCTATTCATCCATAATGGGGTGGATGGGGATACACCTTGGTAGCTAGGGGATGCTAGTTTTGTTGCCATTTCCCAAGCCCTGATGGTGGCTGTCATGGTCTGAGTGATAGGTAGATCAGAGTTGGTGCCTCTGAATAGCGCCAAACTTTCATATGACCCCAGGTGAGCAGCTTCCAACACTGTGGCCGCGTCACCATCATCAGAGATTAGCCAACTTCTGGCAAACACCATCTGGCTCGCAAAATAATATTTGAGCTAATCCGGTAATGCCAACCCCCCTGTTCACTTGGTTCTTGCAGTACTTTTATTCCTATCCTGGGTGGTTTCGGTGCCCAAAGGAAAGTGCTGACTATACCCTCTAATTGTTTAAAAAAAGATTTTGGTATCCATACTGGTGCATGCCTTAAGAAATAGAGGATTACCGGAAGCATTTTCATTTTACGCAAGCTGATTCTGCCTATGAGCGATAGTGGCAGTTTAATCCATGCTTGTGTTTTTTGCTTGAGAAGTGTTTTCAGGGGAATAAGATTTAGCATCATATAGTCCTGTACTTTTGGGGTGATCTTCACTCCTAGATATTTTATTGAGTCCACCCACAGCAGTGGTAGGTTTGGGTCCGCCCTTTCTTTAGCTTTTGCATCAAGTGGAAGAATAGACGACTTACTCCAATTTACTCTGAGTCCGGAAAAAGTGGTAAATTTGTCAAAGATTGCTAACACCACCCTCAGTGAGTCCTCCAGATCATTGAGAAACAGGAGCATGTCGTCTGCATAAAGAGCTAGGGTTTACTGTATAGTTCCCACCCTTATAGCTTGCACCTCCTCCGTGGACCTCAGCATGGTGGCCAGGGGCTCCATTGCTAAGGCAAATAAGAAGGGAGACAATGGGCAACCCTGTCTGGTGCCCCTGCCCACCGCAAAGAAGTTAGATATCGTGGTACCCAGTCTGATGGCCACCTTGGGATTCTTGTATAGCATAGATACCCATTTACAAAATTGGGGTCCGAAACCCATGACCTCTAATACCTTAAGCATATATTCCCAATCTACAGAATCAAATGCTTTTTCTATGTCTATGGATACTATTATTCTGCTGTTTGAGTCATTGGGTGGCAATTGCAAGTGTGTAAAAAGTCTTCTCAAATTCGTATCAGTTGATTTTCCAGGCATGAACCCCGTTTGGTCTATGTTAACTATTGATGGGATGACTTTTGCTAGTCTAGTTGCTAAAATTTTGGTTAGTATCTTGAGATCCGTATTTAGAAGGGCAATGGGCCTGTATGATGCGCATTCAGTCGGGTCTTTCCCTGGTTTTAGTAGCAGTATCATGTATGCTTCCAACATCGAGTTTGGCAGGGTGGTGTTATCTATGCAATGCTCAAGTAGCCAGTTAAACCACGGGGCAATCAGTTCCAAATAAGTCTTATAGAATTCTATGGGGAACCCGTCAGGGCCTGGGGCCTTGTTAGGTGGGAATGCATAAATTGCAGTCTGGATCTCTTTAAGCAATATTTTCGCCTTAAGAGTCTTGCAGTCTTCCTCTGTCAGTCTTGGGATGGGTAACTACTCCAGTAGAGATTCTAAAGCCTTAGTGTCATACCTTGGAATGGGATAGTATATCGTCGAGAAGAAGTTAATAAATTCCTGCATTATGAGTGACGGATCATTGACCAAGTCCCCTGCACCATTTTTTATTGCAGGGATATGTGCAATTGGCCTTTGATCTGCCACTAACATGGCCAGGAGCTTACCATTTTTGTCCCCCTCTGCAAATACCATATGCGCCGATTTAGTCAGCTCCGAGCTGGTCAACTCTTTAAAGTGTAGGGATAGATGTCTCCTTGCTGCCATCAGCGACTCATAAGAGGCCCCGGTAGGGGACCCCGCATGAGCCTCTGCACACTCCCTCTCCTGTTGCTTCAAACCGTTTAGTTCTTCCTGTTCATTAACTCTGGCAGTTTTTATGGCAGATATACATTCACCCCTTGCAACCGCCTTAAACGCATCCCAAACTATTTGTGGCTCAGAAGTTTCAATATTTGACAACCAGTATGATTTAATGGAGGTCTCCAGTTGAGCCGTCACTTTTTTGTTTTGCAACCAGCTCGTTGAGAGCCTCCATCCTCCCCTCCCTGACCCAGTCGGAAAAGATAGGGTAAGGGAGAGGGGGTTGTGGTCCGACAATCCACCCGGAAGATATTCCACACTTTCCACATTTTGCAGTAGTTTGTCATTACCGAAAGCAAGATCAATTCTGGCTGCCGACCTGTGAGTCGTCGATACATGAGAATAGCATCTGTCTGTCGTATGCTTCTATCTCCACAACTCAACTAACCCCGTTACAGAGGCCCAATTCACCAGCTCCGTTGAATTCCCCCTGCCCGGATTGGAGGAGTCCAACACCGCATCCAGTGTGGCGTTAAAGTCCCCCAACAGGACCAGGGGCAAATGTAGGAACTGAGCCAAACGAGTAGACATATCATACTGTAATTGAATCTGAACTGGGGGAGGTACATATACATTCACCAATAGCAGTTTTCTATAGCATACATCAATTACCACCGCCACATATCTCCCCTCCGGGTCTGATATGACTTTATGAATCGTACATGCGGCTGTCTTACTAATAAGTATGGACACACCTCTAGCGAACGTTGAGTATGTGGAGTGCAGTGCTCTCTGAATCCACAGCTTCCGCATAGTCAACACTCTAGCACCATCAAGGTGCGTTTCCTGAAAGAAAATTATGTGTGGTTTCGACTGTTTCAGATATTGGAATACCGAGGCCCTCTTGAACTTGTGATTCAGGCCTCTGACATTCCAAGATACTATGTTCAGTCTATCCGCCATTGTCACCTACAATTACATACATATTCAGCCTAGATATATATGAACCTGCACGTGGAACCATTTCCCCATCTATCTTGTCAATCTTCACCGTCAATGAGTGTTTCCTTACCAGGAGCCCACCCTTTTCTGTAGGTTTCTGAGCTGTGACAAATCTAACTACCTCCCCTGCTATTATACCAGTAACCTTCTTAAAACCAAAAAAAAGAGTACTGATATGTAGCTTTATCCCCAAAAAAAAACTGCAAAAACTTGCGGTGGGATTCAACCACTGCAATCTAATGTCCGGCATATTCTTCTCTGGTGTTTCTTATCCACTTTGTGCTCCATTTAACAAAGTTAGTTCATGGAGTTCTAATGCGCCCAAGAAAAAATATTTGCAGCACCAGTAACAATAGGAAAAAATGAAGAATATTAAGAAAGAATTATATCACCCCCCCCCCCCCCCCCAAAAATGGAAAAGAGAGCAGATATGACTTGGGGATCCCCTCCCCTTGCCCTGTTGTAAGCAATTGGTGTGCAGAACATTCAGGGTTTCCATTTGTCAATAACACTTGCACACCCTTAGTTGAGCCTTTGTTAAGAGCCCATTTATCAAAAAACTAGAAAAAGAAAAGGGGAGAAAAAAAAAAACACACACAAAAATGGGGAAGAACAGTCATACTGAGCAATGGCCAAAGCAAAACACATAGGCTCCTGTCTCATACAATACCATCCTCTTTCAAGATTTTCTGCAGCTAACACAGTTGCCTTCTGATAGCTTCCGTCACGGTCCCTTGCATTCACTGTCATTGCCACGGATCAGTCAAGGATGTTCTTCCACTTTAGTGCTCTCCCAACTTCAGGTTAACACTCTGCTTCAGTGCGTCACATGTCATGTGAAAGTTTTAGCATTCACTGTCTTCTTTAAGGCATCCAAACTGGAACCGTGCAACAGGCACAACTGAGTTCAATAGATCTTGGGCTGGCAGCCCTGTAATTGTACTTCTCTGTGTTCATGAGAGCTCCTTGTCCATCCAGTCGCATGCCTCCGCTGGGTTGTCGAAAAATCGCACACTGCCCTTGTATTGGATTCTGAGTCGACTTGGGTATAGCATGCTATACTGATTCTCTTTTGCACGGAGTGTCTTGCGGACATCATTGAAAGAACGGCGTTGTTGTGTGGCAGCCAAAAAGTCAGGAAACAGCATCAGTCTGGCGTTTTCATGCTTTAATTCCTGCTCCCTTCTGGATTTGGCCAGGATCATGTCCCTGTCTCTGTAGTTCAGGAACCTTACAAGGAACGGTCTTGGAAAAGCTCCCGGAGGTCTACGGCCTGTAGGGACCCTGTGGGCCCTTTCCACAACATAAGTGGGGGGTAAATCCTCCAGAGAAAGCAAGGTTTTAAACAGAGTCTCTGCAAATACAACTGGTTTGTCCCCTTCCGATCCTTCAGGCAGGACTACCACCCTTATGTTGTTCCTCCTTTGGCGGTCTTCCGCGTCATCGGCCCTGCGCTGAAGGGACCGCACCATGTCACGGAGCTCAGCTATGTGGTGTTCCTGAGAATGTGAGGTGTCTTCCACTCCGGAGACCCGTTCCTCAGCCGTAGTGAGCCTGCCCCTGATTTTATCAAGATCATGTCTGATCAGTGTGAATTCTGATGATAATAGGTCGATGCGCCCCATAAGTTCAGACTTACTGGCATTTATGGCTTTTAGTATGGGCCTGGTGATCGCCTCAGTGTCCTCCGCTATTTGCTGCTCCTCCATCTGCTCAATTTCCACACTCTCCTATTCTGCAGCTCCCTGCAGCGCCATCTTAACTGGCTTCTGTGTGGCGCGCTGTTCAGCTTTCTAAGCAGGCAAGATGGTGGGGGCGGGGCCTCGGTCCGGCTCCCTCGTGGATTGAGTTTGGCATTGTTCTTTTGGGGGTTTCTGCTGCTTTTTTGAGGCAGACGAATGCATGGCTAGAGTCCTTCCCCCAGACTCTGGTGTCACTTTTAACCCGGGATATTCCACTCCAAAACCGCGGATTTAGTCAGGATGTGTGGAGCTGTGGAGAAAAGCCTGTTGCCTTGATCACATCCGGTCACGCCCCTCTTGTGGCAAGTTTTAAAGGAAAATGCATTTCTTTTAAAAATGACTGTAACTAATATGAGTAAGTATTTATTTTGTGAGTTTTTTTCATTCAAATACCTTTAATAGTTTTTACCTTGGCGAGTCATTATTAACCACCTCAATACAGGGCATTTTCACCCCCTTACATCACCCCCTTACCCCCTTACTTCCCAAGCCATTTTTCAGCTTTCAGCGCTGTCACACTTTGAATGACAATCGCGCGGTCATACATCACTGTACCCAGATGAAATTGTTATCATTTTGTCCCCACAAATAGAGCTTTCTTTTGGTGGTATTTGATTATATTTTTTGCGCTATAAACAAAAGAAGAGGGACAAGTTTGAAAAAAAACTATATTTTTTACTTTTTTCTATAATAAATATCCCCAGAAAATATAAAAAAAAAATGTTTTTCCTCAGTTTAGGCCGATATGTATTATTCTACATATTTTTGGTAAACAAAAATCGCAATAAGCGTATATTGATTGGTTTGCACAAAAGTTATAGCACCTACAAAATAGGGGATAGATTTATAGCAATTTTATTATTATTTTTTTTTAACTAGTAATGGCGGCGATCTGCGATTTTTATCGTGACTGCGATATTGCGGCGGACATATCGGACACTTTTGACACATTTTCTGGGACCATTCACATTTATACAGCGATCCATGCTATAAAAATGCATTGATTACTATGTAAATGTGATTGGCAGGGAAGGGGTTAACACTAGGGGGCACTGAAGGGGTTAATATGTTCCCTGGGAGTGATTCTAACTGTAGGGGGAGGGGATTTACAAGGGGAGGAGACCGATCTGTGTTTCTCTGTACTGAGAACACACCATCGGTCTCCTCTCCTCTGACAGGACCGTGGATCTGTGTGTTTACATACACAGATCCACAGTCCTGCTGTGTTACCCGGCAATCGCGGGTGCCCGGCGGACATCACAGCCACCGGGCACGTGCATCGGGTGCCCAGTGACACGGTGGGCGTGCGCTCCCTGACGCCCTCCCGCCACGAGAGCCGCGCCGCCTGGCCGTGAATTGACACCCGGTGGTCGCTAAGCAGTTAATAATGGGAAACTTTATTCCTTTTTTACCTACCAAGGCACTCAGATCTTTACATTTAGGCTGACAGGCCCTCCCAAAGCAGCCCTTTGTGTACACTGGACCATTAGAAAAGTTAGATATTACCACACAGTTTGCATAATTTCTCATATCAGTTAGTATTAGTATTTCTTCCTTTTGTTAATGCTATTTGTATGCTCCTAAATACACTTAAATTTCACTATGGTTTGTTTTATAGAAAGGAGTGACAGTGTTGACCATCAAGAGGTAGAAGCAGTGAATGGCAGCAACATGGCTGGAGTCCACCTTCATGCAGATATTGCACTCTGTGACGATAACCAAGATTCAACTACAGCGGAGGACATTGATGTTAATAATAGTGCAACTACTATCAGCAAAAACGATAATACCTGCGCTTAAAAAAAATGCAAATGAGGACAGTACTGTCAACAGCCAGAATCATCACATTGTAACGCAAGAGCAAGGTGCACTTTTAATGCAAGCTCTTCAGCAGAAACATGGCTTAACATTTTCTGCTGTTGAAGACATAGCAGCCCTGTTAAACACTTTAAATGGAAGCAACATTGTCCCAGCATCCAAGTTCCTGTTAAACAAGCCTTTCAAAAAACAAGACATTGAAACACACTATTTCTGTGCTGACTGCTTTACCTATATTGGTAAAACTGATTCCGACATGTGCAGCTGCAGTTTTTGTGGTTCCATGTACAGCTGCAACTATAACAAACTAAATCAAGCATATTTTATGTACATGCCGATTAAGACACACTTGCAGACCATGTTAGAGAACACCGATTTGTACGATATTATCTGCACCACCCATGAAACCAATAGCAATGGTTTCATAAAGGACATAACAGACGGTAATAAATACCGCTCTATTACAGAAAACATCCAAGGTAGTTTTCTAACTGTGATGGTGTCCCAGTTTTCAAGTCATCTAAGTCAAGTATGTGGCCTACTTTGTTTGTCATTAATGAAGTACCCCTGTCAGTCCGCAAAAGTAATGTTTTAATGGCTTCCCTGTGGTTTGGTCGGTCTGATAAGCCACCAATGAGTGTTCTCCTTACACCATTTGTCAATGAAATAAAAACTTTATCAAGAGATGGATTTTATTGCAAATATAATGGTGAAACCATGTTAAGTGTGTCACGTACCGGGTACGACGGGGGACAGGAGGTGGATCCCCTATGCCAATGGGGCGATAGCACGGGTTGTATTGGAGGACCGGTTCTAATGTTGCTACTGGTTTTCACCAGAGCCCGCCGCAAGGCGGGATGGACTTGCAGCGGCGGTAGCAACCAGGTCGTGTCCTCCAATAGCAACTCGACCCCACTGACAGCTGAGACAAGCGCGGTACACAAGGATTAGGCAAAAGGAAGGTCAGACGTAGCAAAGGGTCAAGGCAGGTGGCAAAGGTTCGTAGTCGGGGGCAACAGCAAAGGTCTGGATACACAGAGGGAGCAAAACACACTAACGCTTTCACTGGGCACAAAGGCAACACAAGATCCGGCGAGGACAGGAAGGGGAAGTGGGTTTTTATTGATTTTGGGGGAAAACAGTAATTGGGCCAGGCACCAATTGATTGTGCGCTGGCCCTTTAAGTGAGGGAACACTCGCGCGCGCGCGCCTGGGGAGCGGGAGCGCGCGCACGCCGGAAGGAGCGGGGGACAGGTGAGAGGAGTGGGATGCGATCCCCGGGCAGACCGAGGATCGCATCCCAGCAACGCTGCAGCGCCTGAGGTCAGGGAAACTGACCGAGGCGCTGCAGGAGGGAGAACGCCGTGAGCGCTCCGGGGTGGAGGAGATACCCGGAGCGCTCGGCGTTACAGTACCCCCCCCCTTGGGTCTCCCCCTTCTCTTGGGCCTCGTCCTCCTCCTGGAACCCAAGAACCTGCGGATGAGATCTTTGTCAATGATGTTACCTTCCGGTTCCCAAGACCTCTCCTCAGGCCCACAGTTCTCCCAGTCAACAAGATAGAAACGTTTACCTCGGACGGTTCTAGAGGCAAGGATCTCTTTAACGGAGAAGATGTCGGAGGAGCCGGTGACCGGAGCAGGAGCGGGGACCTTGGGGGAAAAGCGATTAAGAACAAAGGGTTTGAGGAGAGAAACATGGAAGGAGTTGGGAATGCGGAGGGAAGGAGGAAGATGCAGTTTGTAGGACACAGAATTGATCTGAGCCTTGATCTTGAATGGGTAGGAGGTCAGCCCAGTCGTCTTGACGGGCCGAGACAAAGTGTCGCAGGTAGGCCCCCAGGATCTGGTTGACTCTCTCCACTTGTCCATTGGACTGAGGGTGGTAGGCAGAGGAGAAGTCTAGTTTGACTTTCAATTGACTGCAGAGAGCTCTCCAGAACTTAGACACAAACTGGACGCCTCTGTCCGAGACGATGTGGGATGGAAGTCCATGAAGGCGAAAAATCTGAAGGAAGAAATGTTTGGCGAGTATAGGTGCAGAAGGAAGCCCTGGAAGCGGGACAAAATGTGCCATTTTGGAGAAACGATCCACGACCACCCATATGGTAGTGTGGCCGTGGGAAGGAGGGAGGTCCGTGATGAAATCCATAGCTATGTGGGCCCAGGGTCGTTCAGGCACAGGCAGAGGGTGAAGAAGACCTGCAGGCCTTTGGTGAGGAGTCTTGTTTCGAGCACATGTGGTACAGGCCTGTACGAAGTCCGTCACATCCTTTTTTAAGGAAGGCCACCAGTAATACCTGGAAATCAGTTGGGAGGATTTCTTGATTCCAGGATGACCAGCCAGATGGGAGGAGTGACCCCATTTGAGGACCTGAAGTCGGAGACGTGGAGGGACCAGGGTTTTCCCCGGAGGAACTTGCAGTAAGGAGGCCGGGGCAGAAGAGATCAGACACTCAGGAGGTACAATATGTTGTACAGGAGAGTCGGACTCAGAGGAATCGGTGGAACGAGAGAGGGCGTCAGCCCTGACATTCTTGTCTGCAGGACGGAAGTGAATCTCGAAGTTGAAGCGGGCAAAAAACAACGACCACCTGGCTTGGCGTGGGTTTAATCGCTGGGCGGACTGGAGGTAAGAGAGATTTTTGTGATCAGTGAAGATCGTGATGAGATGAGCGGACCCCTCAAGGAGATGTCTCCACTCCTCAAGTGCTAGCTTAATGGCCAGTAATTCACGGTCTCCAATGGAATAGTTCTTTTCAGGGGGGGAAAAGGTCTTGGAGAAAAAACCACAGGTGACGTTCTTGCCCTTGGAGTCCTTCTGGAGAAGCACGGCTCCAGCTCCCACAGAGGAGGCATCGACTTCCATGAAGAACGGTTTGAGGGGGTCAGGCCTGGACAGAACTGGTGCAGAGGCAAAGACAGACTTGAGGCGGTTAAATGCCTCATTAGCTTGAGGAGGCCAGGACCTCGGATCCGCACTTTTTCTGGTTAGTGCCACAATAGGCGCGACAATGGTGGAGAAGTGGGAAATGAACTGGCGGTAATAGTTGGCGAATCCGAGGAAACGCTGGATGGCCCGCAGCCCAGTAGGACGTGGCCAGTTCAGGACAGCAGAGAGTTTCGCAGGGTCCATTTGGAGACCTTGTCCAGAGACCAAGTACCCCAGGAAGGGAAGACTGCAGCGTTCAAAGAGACATTTCTCTAGTTTGGCGTACAGACGGTTATCACGGAGTCGCTGGAGCACTTGGCGGACATGAAGACGGTGCTCCTCCAAGCTAGAGGAGAAAATCAGGATATCATCCAGATAGACAACAACACAAGTGTACAGCAGATCTCTGAAAATCTCATTCACAAAGTCTTGGAAGACCGCAGGGGCATTGCATAACCCAAAGGGCATGACTAGGTATTCAAAGTGTCCGTCACGGGTGTTAAAGGCGGTTTTCCATTCATCGCCTTTACGGATACGGATGAGATTATATGCGCCCCGGAGGTCCAGTTTGGTGAAAAGACTTGCTCCGCGCAAACGGTCAAACAGTTCAGAGATGAGAGGCAGTGGGTAGCGATTTTTTACCGTGATTTTATTAAGACTACGATAGTCAATGCAGGGACGTAGGGACCCGTCCTTTTTGGCGACAAAGAAGAATCCTGCTCCAGCAGGGGAAGAGGACTTGCGGATGAAGCCTCTCTTGAGGTTCTCCTGGATGTAGTCTGTCATGGCTTGTGTCTCCGGAACGGAGAGAGGGTAGATCCTGCCACGGGACGGGGTGGTACCAGGGAGGAGATCAATAGGGCAATCAAAGGGTCTGTGTGGTGGCAAAACCTCCGCTTGCTTTTTGCAAAACACGTCGGAAAAGTCCTGGTAAGGCTTGGGAAGATTAGGCAGAGCAGGAGCGTTGGAAAGTTGTTTAATGGGTACCGCCTTGAGGCAATGCCTGTGACAGGAAGGACCCCAACTCTTGATGTCCCCCGAGGACCAGTCGAGGGTAGGAGAATGTAACTGGAGCCAGGGTAGGCCCAAAAGGATCTCTGAGGTACAGTTGGGTAACACCAAGAAGCTAATCTTTTCATGATGGAGAACTCCAATCTTCATGAGAAGAGGTTCAGTGCGAAATCGCACTATACAGTTCAGATTTTGACCATTTACAGAGGTGATGAAAAAGGGCTTGACGAGACGAGTAACTGGAACATTAAATTTGTTGATGAGTGAAGCTTCAATGAAGTTTCCTGCCGAACCAGAGTCCAGAAAGGCCACCGTGGAGAAAGAGGATCCCTTGGTCAGAGAAATCCGCACAGGAATGGTCAGACGGGGAGAGGAAGAATCCACACCTAGCAGCGCCTCTCCTACGTTAGCTAGGTGCGAGCGTTTCCCTGACGCTGAGGGCGGATAGAGCAGTCCTTTAGGAAATGGTCGGGACTGGCGCAATACAGGCACAGATTATGATCTCGGCGCCGAGTCCTCTCTTGTGTGGTCAAGCGTGACCGATCCACTTGCATAGCCTCCTCAGCAGGAGGAGCAGGAACGGGTTGCAGAGGATTCTGGAAGAGAGGTGCCAGGCGCGGAAACCGCCTGACGTGACCAAAGTCCCTTTCCTGACGTAGCTCTAGGCGCCTTTCGGTATAACGCATGTCAATGCGGGTGGCTAGCTGGATGAGTTCAGACAGGGTAGCAGGAATCTCACGCGACGCCAGTACATCTTTGACATGACTGGATAGACCTTTTTTGAAGGTTGCGCAGAGGGCCTCATTGTTCCAGGAGAGTTCAGATGCCAGGGTGCGGAACTGAATGGCGTAATCGCCCACTGAAGAATTCCCCTGGACGAGGTTCAGGAGAGCCGTCTCGGCAGAGGAGGCCCGGGCTGGTTCTTCGAAGACACTGCGGACCTCAGAGAAGAAGGCTGGGATAGAAGCTGTGGCAGGATCGCCACGGTCCCAAAGTGGTGTAGCCCAGGCTAGGGCCTTATCAGATAGTAAGCTGACCACGAACGCCACCTTTGACCGTTCTGTGGGGAACTGGTCCGACAACATCTCCAGATGGAGGGAACACTGGGATAGGAACCCTCGGCACAGCTTGGGATCCCCATTGAATTTGTCAGGAAGGGACAGGCGGATCCTCGCAGCAGCAACTCGTGGCGGAGGAGATGTAGGAGCTGGCGGTGGAGACGGTAGAAGCTGCTGTAGCATAGCAGTCAACTGCGCCAATTGCTGTCCTTGTTGGGCGACCACCGTGGTCAGATCCGAGAGGCTAGGCAGCGGGACCTCAGCGGGATCCATGGCCGGATCTACTGTCACGTACCGGGTACGACGGGGAACAGGAGGTGGATCCCCTATGCCAATGGGGCGATAGCACGGGTTGTATTGGAGGACCGGTTCTAATGTTGCTACTGGTTTTCACCAGAGCCCGCCGCAAGGCGGGATGGACTTGCAGCGGCGGTAGCAACCAGGTCGTGTCCTCCAATAGCAACTCGACCCCACTGACAGCTGAGACAAGCGCGGTACACAAGGATTAGGCAAAAGGAAGGTCAGACGTAGCAAAGGGTCAAGGCAGGTGGCAAAGGTTCGTAGTCGGGGGCAACAGCAAAGGTCTGGATACACAGAGGGAGCAAAACACACTAACGCTTTCACTGGGCACAAAGGCAACACAAGATCCGGCGAGGACAGGAAGGGGAAGTGGGTTTTTATTGATTTTGGGGGAAAACAGTAATTGGGCCAGGCACCAATTGATTGTGCGCTGGCCCTTTAAGTGAGGGAACACTCGCGCGCGCGCGCCTGGGGAGCGGGAGCGCGCGCACGCCGGAAGGAGCGGGGGACAGGTGAGAGGAGTGGGATGCGATCCCCGGGCAGACCGAGGATCGCATCCCAGCAACGCTGCAGCGCCTGAGGTCAGGGAAACTGACCGAGGCGCTGCAGGAGGGAGAACGCCGTGAGCGCTCCGGGGTGGAGGAGATACCCGGAGCGCTCGGCGTTACAAAGTGTTTGCACTATTGTTCATATCGGATGCTGTTGCCCACCCCTTAGTCCAAAAATTTTACCAATTAAATGGTGCTTATGGTTGTGGTTTCTGTTTGCAAAAAGGTAAAGTTGTCGAAAGAGGAAGGGGCACTACACGGGTCTATAAATTTGAGCAACCACTTCTAATACAGGCACAGGAAACTCTTCAGCATGCAGAGATGGCTACACATCAAGGCAAACCAGTATTTGGTGTAAAAGGCGTCTGGCTCTTGTTTGACTTGCCCTATTTCAATGTTATTGACTGTGTGGTACCTAGGGATGAGCCGAACACCCCCGGGTTCGGTTCGCACGAGAACCTGCGAACGGTCCTAAAGTTTGCGCGAACGTTAGAACCCTATTAGTTACAATGGACGCGAACGTTCGAAATCTAAAGTGCTAATTATA